>JAWZYT010003236.1:0-60048 GCA_034508575.1 Petrolisthes manimaculis | reverse complement strand
GTGTCATTTTCACTTCACTGCCGCCGACGCTTTTCCCCACACCAAATCGGAGGGAAATAAAGAATAGAGGTAGTCTTTATATCTCGACTCCGAAGATGTGAAATTCTACGACTGAATGAGAGAGAGAGAGAGAGAGAGAGAGAGAGAGAGAGAATGAAAATACAGTATTGACCACAACTCTATCGGACTTGTTTACTAGATCGTCTGGAAACGCTTGGATCCGTGCGGCCTTCCTTACATATTATTATTATTATTATTATTATTATTATTTTTATTATTATTATTATTTATTGTTATTATTATTTTTATTATTATTATTATTATTATTATTATTATTATTATTATTATTCATTGTGCTTTATTGACAATCTTACAACATTTTCATACTCGTCTTAATGGGGTAATTCACTTTTGTTACATTGGAGTGCCAGGATTCCTCCAAAGTATGCCAGGAAGCAGCCAAGTCCATGTAGATGAACAAAAATAATGGTGTTCTGTGGCTTGGATATAATAGTTTGAAGGAATCACCAGTTGCTCCAGATTTGCAAAAAACACTGAACTTCTCCTCTTTAATTAATCAATCACTGGGAACTCTTCACGTATCGTAATCCTGAGGGACGAAATTCAAGTGTGGTATAATTATTACTTATGTATGTATGTGTGTATTGATGTTAACAAGACTTGACTGCCTGCCTTAAGGGGGGAAGTTTTATGTTGGTAAATCTGGAGCAATTGAATCCTCCAAAGTCCAAACTATCTATTCCAAGCAGCAGAGCACCATTATTTTTGTTCATTATGTCCTTTTTCCTGGCATATTTTGGAGGAATCAAGGCACTCCAATGTACCACAAAAGATACATAATATCTTTAATGACAAACACACACCATGACTTGATATACATAAAACTTTAATTAATTCTTCTCTTCTTTTCTGCTTCTTTAGTTTATCATAATAATTAGGAGATGTATTGCCTCTCTCTCTCTCTCTCCTTATTATTTAAAACGTAATATTTATGGCTCTCATTTTTTTTATATTTACCCGGGTTTTAATTTATTATGATTGTGTTTGAATTATTGCCTGGTCTTGCACCACTCGTTAAATCATTTATTGCACTACTTAATTTATATCTTGTGGAATTTACTGCTTGGTCTTTGTGTTCGTGAAATTAATTACGCTCCTGCTTCATAATCAACTCAATAATTCATCTCACTGTTTGGCCTTCAGAAATATTTACTCTCCTTCATTTTTTTTTTTTTTTTTTTTTTTTGCATGTATGAAAGTTATGGTTCAGTGTATAAACTTTTCACGGGAAAATCTAATGAACATGATATATACATTATTTTATTTGCATGTGTTTTTTCTGTTGCTCTCGTTACCACATTTTAATCATGTGAAATATATTATTAACATGTGATTTTTTTTTTTTTTTTTTTTAATATTATGCGCGTTATTTTCATAGTTTACTTTACGTGTGTGTCATAATTTTGTTTCTTGCCTCACCTTTATTTGACATTAATTATATACAGAATATAATTATGTATATATTATATATATATATATATATATATATATATATATATATATTTCATATCTAGCGTTATGAACAATGTTGTAGTCTATTTTATTTCAGTACCCAAACATTACATAATAAAATCGTAGATACGAACTTAAAAAAAAATAGACAGCAGACATCAACAGTACACCTACGAATCCAAAACAACAACAACAACAACAACAAACATCATCATCAACAACAACAACATCAACAATAACAACAGCAGCAGCGCCACCAACGTCAATATCAGCAACAATAGCAACAACAACGACCACCATTGGGAAATAATTGCACTTCTAATTCCCCAGGCCGACAGTCAACCCGTTTTTGCAACTTCCTATTACGGGGAGGGGGAAGTCAGGGAGGGAGGGAGAGAGTTTATTTTTTTATTTTGTGTGTGTGTGTGTGTGTGTGTGTGTGTGTAGAGAGAGAGAGAGAGAGAGAGAGTTTATATGTTCTTTTGTGTGTATGTAGAGAGAGAGTGAAAGAGAGAGAGGGAGAGAGAGAGAGAGAGAGAGAAAGAGTGAGAGAGAGAGTTAAAGTGTGTGTGTGTGTGTTGAATGGGGTGAGGTAAATGGGATGGGAGGGAGAGGCGAGGTGAATGTGCTGAGAGGGGTAAAAAGTGTGTATGTAAGTGAGAGAGAGAGAGAGAATATAAAGGAATGGAAAGAGAACAGAAGGAAATAAGACACAAATTATGCGGGTGAGGGAGAGGACAAAGTAAATAAAAAGAGAGAGTAAGAACCAAATAAGATAAAGGAATGAGAAGAAGAGAAGGGAGAGAAGAGGAGATACTGGTAATTAATATTATGGTCCGAGGAGAAGGGAGCCGAGGAAAAATAAGAGAGAGAGAGAGAGAGAGAGAAAGAGAAAGAGAAAGAGAGAGAGTGTGTGTGTGTGTGTTTGGTGAAATATCCTCAATGATAATCGTAAAAACATAAAAAAATCTTCATAACTGGTATTGAGTAGATCTTTCTTAACTTAAGCATGTGATCGTGTATGAAAATTGGAGGCTTCTGATTTCCCTCTGACTATACCACGAAACAAGCTATACCTCCTTCTCTATTTCGTTTCGTGGCAATATTTGAAGGACTCGTTTACCTCCAATTTTCTGACTACAACACTGGATCCCTTAATGGTACATATACACATACATACATACAGACAAGAATAATAGTTTAAAGTTAATGGGAATACAATACACCTATACCACATATATTTATACACCTATGCCTATACCATTTATACTTACCTATACCACTGATACTTATACACCTATATACACCTATACCACTTATACTTACATCGTCCCTCCTTTGATTAACGGTATAAAAACATTGAATATACAAGTGGTATGAAATGTGTTGTGTATTGGTCATGTTCAGTTGCCGACATATGATACAGACACACTTAATTTGTATAGGTAAGATGCGTCACTACTGTACACACACACACACACGTCATCTCTTCCTATACCATAATATTATACTCGATGAGGGGGGCCCTGTTTTATACTGTGTCTGTTTCATGTGCTCGCAACTGTACATGTATGTGTGTATAATATATATATGGGTTGGTGTGTATGTGTGTTGGTGTGTATGTGTTGTGTGTATGATATATATGTGTGTTGGTGTGTATGTGGGTTGGTGTGTATGTGTTGTGTGTATGATATATATTATATATGTGTGTTGGTGTGTATGTGGGTTGGTGTGTATGTGGGTTGGTGTGTTGTGTGTATCTATATGTGGGTTGGTGTGTATGTGGGTTGGTGTGTATGTGTTGTGTGTATCTATATAATTTATGTGTGTTGGTGTGTATGTGTTGTTTGTGTGTATCGGTTCTTAGCCCAGTTATCGCCCTGTGTCTTATTCCTTCCTTCGTATCGCCACAACAGCAGGTAATTGGAGGAGGGAACTGGACGTAATGGTGGATAATTGTCGGGGTCAGGAGGAGGAGGAGGAGGGGGGATGAGAGAGAGAGAGAGAGAGAGAAAGAGAGAGAGAGAATATAAATAAGTGTAACAAAGTATAGAAGTGAATGAGGAGGGAGTATAAAATAAAACCGAAAAACCAAACAAACCAAACCCAGCAGGGAATTAAAGGGAAATAAAGTATAGACTAATAAGGAGTACAGAGGTGACACGAATGGGTAAACACATAAATGAGAAGGGGAGGAAGGAAGGAATTGACGTAGTGGAAAATTGTAAATGGTGTGAAGAAATCAATGATAGAGAGAGAGAGTTTGTTCCTTTTCTCTCTCTCTCTCTCTCTCTCTCTCTCTCTCTCTCTCTCTCTCTCTCTCTCTCTCTCTCTCTCTCTCTCTCTCTCTCTCTCTCTCGTACCCAGTTCTCACATGTCAATTATTTCTCCTCCCTGTTCCTCCTTCCACCATCCCTCGTCTTACCCACATATTCATTCCTCTCTCTCACTCTCTCTCTATTCCTCCTTCCCTCTTCCTCCCTTCTTCTCTTCCCTCTTCCTCCTTTCTTCTCTTCCGTCCTCCTTCCATATTTGGCGCCCCTTTGGACCTGATTTATTCCCTCTCCTCTCATCAGCTATCCCAAGCTCCTATTTTCTTTTATCTCCTTCTCCTTTTCTAATTTATACTCCCTCTCTCCTCCTTATTTCCTTTCTTTCCCCCCACATTTATTTCCTTGCTGCTTCTCACCTTCTTCTTCATCTCCTTCTCTTTTCTCCTCTATTCTTCAATTATTTCAAATTCATCTTATCCCTCCTTCCCCCTTCCCTTTTCTCTCGGTCTCTGTCTCCTGTTATCCACACCCTGCGTCTCTCTCTCTCTCTCTCTCTCTCTCTCTCTCTCTCTCTCTCTCTCTCTCTCTCTCTCTCTCTCTCTCTCTAGCTTTTCCTTTTCTATCTCATTTTCCTTCGTCACTGTTGTTCTTTTTCTCTTCTCCCAGTTCATAATATATTTTCCTCTCTTTCATCATATTTGTCACTTGACTCGTGTATGTATTATATATCCATCGTCGTTATTATTTATCCACTAAAATGATACGTAACACAATGATGGTATATTTTGTGTGTGTGTGAACAGTATTTATTGTGTGTGTGTGTACAGTATATATATTGTGTGTGTGTGTGTATGTATGTGAGTGTACATTATTTATTATGTGTATGTGTACATTATTTATTATGTGTGTGTGTGTGTGTGTGTACAGTATCCATTTAGTGTGTTGTGTGTTTTCGTGACCTATGGAGTAAAGGGTTTGGTACCTAAGATAAATAACTGTGGTAGGATATCCATGTGAGGGTATGTATGTACAGTCCGTCTGTTTTCCCACCATGGAGATACACATGCAGGACACCAATGGACGGATGCTGATGATAATGTATTGGCCTGCTGGTTTATAGTGGCCAGAAATAGCTGTTTCTTCCTGTGTTTCTCTCTTACTTTTCCCTTCACTTCTTTCCTTCCTTACTCTGTTTCTTTCCTTCCTTCCTTCCCTCCTTAATCTGTTTCTTTCCTTCTTTTCATCCTTCTCTCCTTTCTTTCCTTCCTTCCCTCCTTTCCTCCTTTCCTTCCCTCCTTTCCTTCCTTCCTTCCTTCCCTCCTTTCCTTCCTTCCCTCCTTTCCTTCTCTCCTTTCCTTCCTTCCCTCCTTTCCTTCTCTCCTTTCCTTCCTTCCTTCTCTCCTTTCCTTTCCTTCCTTTCCTTCTTAATCTGTTTCTTTCCTTGTTTCCTTTTTTTTTTTTTTTTTGCTTTCTCTTCTCTATTTTTTCCATATCGTCGTATGTTGATAAATTTCTCTTTGATATCCTTTACAAATTTTCGTCAGTTTTCTAGTTCGTGATGTTGTCTTCTGTTGTTTCTCTCCTTTGCTGCCTATCACTGACCTATTTCTGGTTGACAGATGGAGAGTAAGGTAGATAGACAGACAGGAAAATAAGGAGAGAGAGAGAGAGAGAGAGAGAGAGAGAGAGAGAGAGAGAGAGAGAGAGGAAAGGGTGGATAGGGACGGGAGTTAATCAAGAGTCTTTGTGGAGTTTCCGTAATTCAGGGTTGTAACGAGAGGGGGCACCACCCACCCCACCCCTTGTTATCATACCCCCACTCCTCTCACCTCTCCTCTCCTTCCTCCTCTTTATTTCCGCTTCTTACTCTCTCTCTCTCTCTCTCTCTCTCTCTCTCTCTCTCTCTCTCTCTCTCTCTCTCTCTCTCTCTCACACACACACACACACACACGCACACGCACACGCACACGCACACGCACACGCACACACACGCACACACATTCATACTATTATGTATTTGTAATGTTGTACAGTTTGTGCTTCTTATCAGTTCAGGTTTGGTCTTTCTATGACTTCTGTCCTCGCCCCTTCGATTTTTACCTCCTCTCCTGCGCCCCCCTTTCTCCATTCTTCACAATCCCACCCCCATCTTTATTTCCCCTCCTGTATTTCTTCCTTACTCTTCCCTTTATATTTCATCTACCCTAACTAGGGATGATGTCTATATCCTTTTGTTCAATTTTTCACCATTTCCATTACACCCTTTCTCTTCTCTTTTATGTCTATTCATCCTTCCATCCCATAACCTACAGTATATATCTCTCCCTCCCTTTCTCCTTATCTCCCTTCCTCGCTCTACCCTCCCTTTCTCCTTATCTCCCTTTCTCCTTATCTCCCTTCCTCCTTATCTCCCTTTCTCCTTATCTCCCTTCCTCGCTCTACCCTCCCACCCTTCACTCAACCCATCAATTTGCCGCCCTTCCCTTCAGCAGGCCCATCAATACATTCCCCCTTTTCGGCGCTGACAAATTATGGCCCCGGCAAGTTTGTTTACATTGCATAGCCAATCAACGCCCGGTTTACAGTTGCCCTCGTGGGATGGGACCAATCAGCGAGCGGCTTACAATACCACTCTTTGAATCGGACCAATCAGCAGGCGGCTCGAGCATTCAAACCCCCTGCATGCCCGTCGACCAATGAGAGATCTTATTGCATTATATGTGTGTGCTCGCGTGTCGGTCCCCAAGTTTATTGTTGTGTGGATAAAATTATTGATTGCGAGGGTGATAAAGGTGTTGGCGGGAGGGGCCGGCAGGTGATTACAACAGGCTTTTATATCGACGGGGTGGGTTTTATGGTGGCATTATTATTTTACACTCTCCTTATCCTTGTTGGTTTTTGATGTAGAGGAAAAATTAGGATTGCAAAATGTCCTCTCATATATGATAATACTAAATACTACTCTATATACTAAAGAGACCTCGTTGTGGTAAATAATAATAATGATAAGCCCAATGTTATTGTTTATCTTGATTAGCTTCTTACATTCCTCAGGGTATTAACTTAAAATAATTGATCCATATTGACTACACGAAGGTCATTAAGTCTGACAGCCAATTAGGGATGAAGTTAAAGACGGGGGAAGGGTGATGGGGGAAGTAGGAGGGAGGAAATGTTAACTCCATCACTATTATAACAATACACATACAGTACAGGGAAGGTATTCTGAGGGTTACCTTTTGATGTAGTGAGTATATTTATTTGTTTTTGTTAGGAAAACATT
Organism: Petrolisthes manimaculis; assembly: GCA_034508575.1. Classification (NCBI taxonomy): domain Eukaryota; kingdom Metazoa; phylum Arthropoda; class Malacostraca; order Decapoda; family Porcellanidae; genus Petrolisthes; species Petrolisthes manimaculis. The sequence continues at coordinate 52,959 of JAWZYT010003236.1, read as the reverse complement.
TGCTTAATATACAAGAATTTACTAATTATTAATTTGATTTTTATCAGTTGGATATGTTTTCACTATGAAAACAGTTTCCCTAGTTTGAAGCCGAAAAGATGGCGTTATCATCAAAAATATTTACGAAGCGGGTCAGGTTCTATAAATCAAAGAGTTGGCAATTTCCTTAGGAAATGAATTTGCAATGGAAAAATTCTTTTGTGTTCTTTTCATATGCTCAAGGGGAAAGTACACTACGAAAATCTATAACAAAGACAACGAGAGTCTGTGGAATACTTTCACAAAACCTCATAGTTTTGCAATAGCATTGTTTTGGTCAATCTATAATATATTATTCTATATTGATGATGATGTCTATATTGATTAATCGATCATGAATGATGGAATATGATGTGTTTACGTAAGGTTTCCCATCCTTTGATGGAGCGATGTGGTCTTTGTTTGTTTGGTAATTTTTTGCCAATTTGGGTGTTTTTTATGATTATGTTCCAGAACACCGCAGTCATTTCCTAACATATTTACTGGGCCCTGTCTGCTCTGTGTTTTGGCCAGTTGTTGTTGATGTTTCGGTTGACGTAGTTACGTTTGTGGCTCATGTATATTTGTTTATTCATAGTGTGTGTGTAATAGGGGAAAGATTGAAATTTTGACTGAGGGATGGGCGTTAATCGAATTAAGTACAGTACTATAATATTAATAGGAAAATAATAGATTTACTCCCAACAATATAGTTTGTACCTTTTTCTTGTATAATCAATGTACATCATCTGATTCATTCATCTCTTCCCACACACACATACTATATGTAACTTTTCATTTCATAACCAATGTATATTCATTCCCTCTCCCTCTACACACACACAGCGACCTGACGCAGACACAGCTGGTGTGTGACTGTGGACTGACGTGGCTGGCAGAGGCTGTGAAGAGCAGGGAAGTGCGTGTGAATGGTTCCCCACGCTGCTACCGTCCCAGAGCCCTCAACAACACACAAGTCAAGAAGCTCAGACCATCACACCTCCTCTGTCGTCAGTATCGATAACCCATTAGTCACTTTTAACATCTTTTGGACTACAGCGTTTTTTTTAGTACAGTAATCTTTTTAGAAAAGTATATATTTCTACAATATCTTTTTAGTACAGTACAATATCTCTTAAGAATAAAATATTATTAGTACAATATCATTTTAGTACAGTATATTTTTAATACAGTATCTCTAGTACTTCATCTGGCGTCGTCACTATTATTATATTTCTTCACCCTAGCCATCTACTGTAGTATAACGTTACATGATTACACTACCGTACAGTGTATATTACCATCATCCAATTGTAGCTCTGAACATAAACACACAAACAAACCGTACAGGCCAATAGCTATATCCATTCCATCTGAGTCAGAGAAGTAGTGAACGAGTTATAAGTATCATGGCAATCCAGTCCTGCTCTGACAAGCCTATTGCAACCCTCCACCACGGTAATTATAACTTTGCAGTGGAATGTTTGAACAGAGTTTAATTGCATATTTGCTCTGTTGTGAGAGAGAAGCAGGGAGAATGTCGTTATGCATTCCCCTTAGACAATCTTGCTTTTCTTGGTTTAATTATATATATTGTGTGTGTGTGTATAGCCATCATCCACAGCTTTCTTTCTGTTCGTATATTTGCCTTGTTACGTCATCCCAACTTGAGAGAGAGAATGTATGCTGTATATAACTACAGTACACACACTCTCTCTCTCTCATAGCTTTAACTTTGCTTATTAAGATGATCAAATGAACTTCCCACCTTGAGCTGCTTATTGAGAGAGAGAGAGAGAGAGAGAGAGAGTGTGTGTGTGTATGTGCGTGCGTGCGTGCGTGCGTGTAATGCGTGCGCGTGCGAAAAGATGTTTGTGATTCACTGTACAGTATTGTAAGCTGTTGATCTCTTGATAGTTTACTACTGCACATCTAGCCTTGCCTCTATATCTTAAACGTGTGACAGGATTTTGTGGCTGTATCACTATTGAAAGCTGCACTTCAATTGGATGGCTACCGATTTCTCCAAACTGGCAGGAAACAGACATTCGGTTGTATCTGTATACTAGTATCGGATCTTTATGTAGTAATAATTTGAAGGAATTGGCAGCCCTCCATTTCGTCTAGTGATGCCTAGTCTTGGAATGGAATTATTTACAAGGAAACTAACTTCCAGGTAACCTATGCAAGAAATCTATAAACTTACCGACTTTTCCATACTATTCCTAGCAGCAGATTCCCTCAATAGAGCTGCTGTTTTGTGGCACAATTTGGAGGAGTAAGATGCCTCCAGTTTGTCAGTAGTAGCACTAATCTCTCATTAAAGTGTAAGCAGGTGTGAGTACAGTCACTTCTACACGATTGTATCTCCTAATGGTAATTTACAATGCAGAAGAAAGTTCAGAATTCCTTTTTTATTTTATTTTTTATGAATCCGCAAATACAAACTGTCATTACTGTAGATCAACATTATAATTATATAATAATCCCTGTACCCTAGATTGAACAGGTATTGTCAGAAAACCTAAGTTTACTTTGCTATCACATCCTTGAGTAACTTGATTGAGTGTTATGTCACAGATGGTCCAGGAATGTCGGTGGTAGAACTTGAGCCCGGGTTGGACCAAGTGGTGTTTGCTGGGGACTCCCTACGGCTACGTTGTCGTGTCACCAGTGCAGAGGAAGGTGGTCACCGAGTATGGTGGGCGAGGGGGGATGCTCTACTGCAGCCACGCCATCCACCACGCTCTCCTCTCCACCATAACCGTACCTCTGCTGCCACTGTCACGGGTTACCTGGATCAGCACCACCAAAGGGAGGGAGCTCTTGTCACCTACACATACATGCCTGAGGCTGTTGAGAGGTGAACAGCAACTCATTGTATTGTTTGGAGGGGTATTCATACAGTTTTTTCAAGCCTATCTATCTATAACTCTGATGCCTCGTTCCCTCCGGGAACTCCCCCAAGGGGGTGGCCCTTAGGATGATAGGTATAACAAAAAAAATATTATCTTGAGGTCCTTAGTACAGCTAAATTATAATCAGCACTTTTACAGCCTTAAGAACTCTTTATTTTATACTGTTTATGTGCAGTGTTTAAAAAGATTCAGATAGCCTTCTTATGTTGATGGATTACTGTATTTTTAATTATAAGTGCCAGTAACTTACTTGGTATTCATTCATTTGTGATAGAACAGTTCTAATGGAGTAACAAGAAAAAATTGGATACAGACGTCAATATATTTAGTCACCTGATCCACCACTGAAGTAATATACTTGACGTAACATGTTCATTACTATCACACACTAAAAGAAGCAGATCTGTACACAAATGATGGCAGATAACTGTACCATCAGCTATGAAAAATACCAATGAAACTGGAGGGAATGACGGGTAACTAACCACATAATGGATATGTGCAGCATGTTGGAGATACGTCAGCTGAATGGAAGCCATAGTGGAGATTGGTCTTGTCTGGTGCAGGGGGAGACTGGCAACCACACCCGCACTGTCAGCATCTACGTCATTGCACATGATACCAAGTACTGCCCCATGAATGGTATGTCACTCAAAAATGTTGATGTGAAAGTTAAGGCAACAGTGAGTCTTATAAGTGTTATTCTCTCCACTCCATCTCACTCTCAGAGGAATATTGTGACAAGTTTTGATGACAGACGTCCAGTATTTTTTTTTTTTTCTGCACTTCACTCTCTGTCACCCTTATGTATGTTGTTGTCATTTAAACAAGTGTACTGTACTGAAAGAGAATGTCCAAATTCTTGTTTCTACACTCCACCCTCAGTAATACAGTATACAGTAATGATTATATAGTTTTGGTTCATTATTCTGCCTGATTTCAGAACACCAGCAGTTATTTGTTGTTTTGCTGTTTTTCTATTTCTCATTCTGAGTTTAGATGGTTTTAAATACAGTACAGTATTACAGATATATGCAAGTTTCCAGGACAGTATTAACAATGCCAAATATAAAACCTATACGTTTCAGCGCCGGACAGACGCTGTTTTTCGTAAATATCTCCTAAATGAATCTTTGTATAAAAATAATATTTCATCACACTACCTTTAACATCAGGGCGTAATTTATGGCTAACATACCATATTCCTATATGTGTTATGCGAGGAGTTTACTTGTGAAAAATAAAACAAAGCTGGCCAGTCATATTGACGCATTCGAAGGAAAGTGTGGGGGGTGTTGAGGGTGTTGGTGGAGGGGTTACACGAGTACCCCACACTCGTCCGATTCTCTATAACGCCTTAGATATGATGACTGGATTGGGCTTAATATCACTCAGTAAACTCCTAACATAACACATATAGGAATTTATATCTGTATTTACAGTTATAGACCTTTTATTTTTAGCTAACAAATACCTGCAATATTTTTATTTGTGTCCTATTCCACAGTGACTAGCAACAATCGTGGTACATACGTGTGGCCGCGTACTGTAGCAGGGGTGAGGGTGGAGCTGGGTTGTGCTGGGCCAGTCCCCTCACACCATCACACCTATCAGCGTGGTTCTCTCAAAGTTCCCTCTAAATCCTCCGTATCATCAGGCTTGTACTCTTCTTTGACGGGGACCACACAGATGCGGTCCGTGAGACCACGCCTAGCCTCACACATGTGCTCCCCTGATGGTGAGTGGCAGCAGCTGCACACCTCACAGTGCCCCTTTGCATCAGAAACTACCAAAATATTGGAACACTTTGCATCAACCAACCTATTCGCAAAGAAGACCGATCTGGTAGACAGCACGCGAAGCCTCCGTAACTTCACACGTGATGGGAAGGTGCTGCGTGATGCCATGGATCTAGTATTCCTGGCTAAGACAGTGGAGCAGTATACAGGTCTCCTAGCAGCACTCTCAGGACCCAAGGAGACTGCTGCCACCCTTGTTGACATAATCAGTGCATCCATGGCAGCAGCTCGAGGTAATTTCATTTCAATATTATTAGGAATACACAGGATACAGAAATCATACCTCTGTTGGCATGCGTTTTGTTGCCCCCTTCTCATCAAATGCAGTACAATTTTGTGGAAGAAATGTCTTTCTTGAACTTTATTTAACCTCAAGTAACAACAACACAATATGGGTTTGCAATAATGCAGTACAATCTCTTTGTTCTTACCTTCTGAACCTCACTATTGTACACCTCAATGTTTCCCGTCTTGCTCTCCCAATCTTCCTTGTTTCTCTGTATCACATTGTTCTGGCCATAGCAATATGACCTCATGCCTTCTTCCCATTCACAGACCTCCTGTATCAGGCGGAGGTGCTGGATGGGTCATGTGGGCGTCTGGTAGGGTGCCTGTGGGCAGTGGGTGACAGCTTTCCCACACTGCCCCGAGCTGTTGCCCCTCACTTGGAGATGCATCAGTTCACCCACCACCCAGCCACCTTCTTGGGTGTCACTTGCAGCTGGTCCCGCCGTAGCCTCCATTCCACTGAGCGACACTTCCGCTGTAACACCAACAACTACTCCTCTTTGTACAGGTGAGCCTATGTCTGAGGTACTAGGATTGATAATTATACTACCCACAAAAAATGCAAGCATGCAAACTTTATGGTAGGAGTCATATGTACTGAAATTAATTGTAGTATATTTAAGAAATAATCATGATTACCATATTATTAACCTCCAGTTTCTTCTGTCCCTGCAGCATTGATGATGAAATTATGGATGCTCAGATTCAGGTACCATCCAGCCTCTTTCCTCGCCCCATTGTACCCACAACAAATACCACTGATGAAACTTTGTCCAGTCCTGCCCCAGACCCTGCCATGGTGATGCTACAGTTCTTTGTGTATGATACTGCCAACCTCTTCCCCCGGGTGAGATCTGATGGTCTTGCTTCTGACACTTGGGAAATCACTAGTCCTGTCATTGGTGCACGCATCAGTCGACACCAAGCAGAGGAAGAAGTGGAGGAGGAGGGTGAGGGTGAGGGGGCTGGAGGTGATATGGAAGTGAGTGATGGGGTGTATGTAACACTACGCTCAGCCATCTACAGCCACAGCATTGTACCAGTGTGGTGGCGCACCAATACATCCACTGGTCATGGGAACTGGACCAGTGAGGGATGCAAAATTGTAAGGATGCTTAATTCATTAATAGTATTTCGCTGCAACCGACTAGCACACTTTGGGCTTCTGCAGGATATGGCAGCACTACAGCGAGGCCGGGCAAGGGCTCAAGGGGCTCCCTTCCGCCCTAGTCCCCCAGCAGTGTATGTAGGCAGTGCAGTGTGTGCCATCTTCCTCATGGCCTCCATCGGTACATGGGCAGCTCACCACCACCGTATTACCACCACTGATAAGAACAAACACTCCCTAGTTAACACATGGGTTGCACTTCTTCTCCTTGTGGCACTGTTCACAGCAGGTATACATCAGACAGAACAAGAGCAACGGAAACTTTGTGAAGGCGTGGGTGTGGCACTTCATTATCTCACCACCTGTGTGCTCCTATGGGTAATTGTTACAATCACTAACCTTTACAAAAAAGTAACCAAAGCACTGAGGCCACCACCACCAACAGATGAGGCTCCACCAGAATTGCCACTCCCACCCAAGCCCATGTTGCGGTTTTACCTCGTGGGATGGGGAATCGCACTTATCCTGTGTGGCATTTCAGCAGCAGTCAATCTAGATCAGTATGCTGGCAATAGCTATTGTTTTCTTGCCTGGGGGCCTAGCCTGGCAGCAGTCTATGCCCCTGCTGCAGTCCTTGTCCTTATCCTGATTACTTTCTTCCTGCTGACACAATGTACACTGCGGGGGGCTCGAGGGCCCCCAGGAGAAGCGGCAGCAGAGTTAGAATTGCTTGATGCAGGTTCTCCCAGTTCGGAGGCAGCAGGTGCAATAGGAGCAAGTGGTGAGGATACCAGCTTGGCCTCACGTGATACTGCTGTCAGTCTCAGTGATGGCCAGCACAGTCCACTCACGCAGCTGCGGGCGCATGTGGTGACATTGCTGTTGTTTGTGCTAACATGGGCAGCAGGTGCTATTACCACAGCTGCACCATTTGCTGCTGTAATTCCCTACCATGCTACGATCTTCAGTGTGGTGTATGCTATTTGTGCTAGCAGTCTTGGAATCTTCATTTTTGTTTTCTTTTGTGTGAGTCGAGGTGATGTGTGTGAAGCGTGGCGCAGTTGTTCTTGCATCATTTGGCAAACGCGCAACAAACAAGAGGAGGAGGCACGTCTTACTGCACCTGCCAATAACACTCAAGTGTGTATGGGTGGTGGTGGGAGTCGAGGTGTGGGTGTGGCCCCCAGCACACACAGCCTAGATTCTTCCCAGACTCATCACACCAATAAGTCCTCCTCAGTGTCACAAAGCATGGCCACTGCAGGGAAGGACAAGAGTGGCCCTAGCCTCCATCTCCTGGCTCTTCCCACCATGACCAATGATCTACATTTTGCCCCAGAGGTGTTTTACAATCCCAAACAAGCAGGCGTTGCCAAACGTTTCTTCCAGAAGCAACGTATGCGACAGCTGGTGAAGCAGAATAATCTAGAAGCGGCACGCACTGACAGTGATGGTAACTCAACTGTTTACAAGCCCAAGTTGCCCCGATCTGACCCTGTTCCAGGAGGATTTGACCCCTCATGTCTGAGTGGCTCGGCTAAGGTCAATAATACGAACATCCATGTGGATAGCATGTATGGCTACAATGCTGCAGGCTATCCACCTACAACAAAACATGCTCATAAAGATCCAACCCCAGAGGTGCTATGTGTGTTGGGTCCTGCTGCACCCCAGTTATATGGGGAAGGGGAGGGCCGGGGCTGGTCTACCATCCCCCGCAAACCCCATGCCTTTTTGGAGGAGCCACTTAGCCCCATGCGACGGGGCGGGTCATTTCCCAGCCTGGCTGAGGAGCCTGGCCTGGCCTCCCATGGATCCAGCAGATCTTCAGCCCTTGACCAGCCCCCATTTCTCTCACAAGATCCACCCCACCCTCGCCTCTACAGTTTCCCTCCTCCTGGTCAGTTGCCTTCCTCCCGACCCTCTCGTAGCTCCTTTACTTCTGACCAGACAGAGGGGAGCGCTACACACGTCTCTGACCAGTCCCGTACCACGCGCCACCGCTACCGTCCAGGTCGGGAGAGAGCCAGACCTGGTAGAACCAAACGTCGACCGGGACGGGCACGGGGAGGGGTTGGAGGAATAGTGGTAGGGCAGGATGGCCGGGATGATTGGACTGATGAAAACTCCCAGCCCATCATCATTAACCACCTATCATCTGCAGTGGCTGCAGCCTCCTCAGAGTCTGACAAAGACCCTGGGCCACCACTGCTTCCCTTTCCTCATGCTGGCACACAAGACCACCCACCCGATCTTCTCTGTGTGGACCTTACCTGGCCTCACGTACTGCCAGGGGACCAGCCCTCCCGCCCTCACCCCAGCCAGCCCTGTCACTGTCTCTCTGGTCCTGCCTCACACCATCCTGCTGCACTCAACTTGTGTTGCAGCCAGGACATGAGTGTGGGTATTGGGTGGGATAGTGAGGGTGGTGAAGGGTATTGGTGTGAGGGTGGGGGAGAGGAACGCATCAGTGAGTGTGAAGTGAGAGGGTGTGGAGGGCCTGAAGAACTGAGTGGGAGCCAAAGCAGTGAGGGAGCCACCAGCCTGGACCCGGCTGTTGGCACTTCACCTCCTGGCAGTGTCAATGACTCCCCTTATGACTCCCCATTGCATCGCCTTCACCAAAATACCCCAGACTCTGCCTCTCTTGATTCAGGCACTCTTCCATCACCTGCCCCACCCACTGGCACAGCCACACCATCACATGCCACACCCAACCACAGCCACTCCACACCTTGTTATACTCCTGCTCATTTTACCTACAGTATTAGCCAACCTTGCGAAAAGAATATTCAGACAATTCACAATAATATCAATATGAACCATAATAGTAAACAATCCCACATCAACAGCAGTCCTCCCCATATCAGTGCCATCCAACCACATTATAACTCATACACCAATTCTTTTCTTCCTAACCAATCTTCTCCATCTCTCCCATCCTCCCCAGCCCCACCCTCTTCACCGGCACCTTCCTCTAACTCGCCTGTCCCTCCATTTTCATCTTCTCCTGTACCTTCAGCTTCCCCAACCCAACACTTAGACACCAGCAGCTCTGTATTCTACCTCACAAATAGCTCGGCTGAAACGGTGCTTAGGAACGGAGACAAGAGTAGTGGGGACAGTGGAAGTGATAACGAGAAAGAGGCTGAAGGGGAAAGAAAAACTAGAAAAAAAATTAAGAAAGGAGAAGGAAAAGCACAGACTAGAGAAAGAGAAGATGGGGAGGGGGAAGACAGTGATGGAAGGACAGACTCAAACTCAAAGAGGGAAACTTGTGTATAACAGTGTTCCAATATTCTAGACCATGTTCAGTGCAGGTAAAATCCATAATCTCATACATAACAATAGTTCCTGTGTGGCATTCTTTTTTTTAACAAATCCATTTGCATTTTACCCTTTTCATCTTGGAATATAATGTGTTTTTTAATATGTATATGCATAATTGTGCTGCTATAATATCAGGGGAAGTTTGTACAAGAGATGCATTACTGTTTAGTTACTGTACGCAAAATGTTACAATCCCACTCAGTATATTTAGGCATATCAGTTTTTACTGCAACTTTATCATAGAAACAGGCTATGGTATGTAGAAACTGTAGGCTCACTGCATCTCAATTTTGCCAATATTTTGAACTAGTGTATGAGGAAATTTTGATTATTATATTTGGAATACTTTATATATATATATATACAGACCTACAGACACATATGGGTTACAAACCTTTACTAGGATGTGTGGTGATTTACATATGATCTGTGCAGCTTATGTAATAAATCAAGAAACCCAGTCTAGTCTTTAACTGTAGGTCTGTCTTCATTCATTGATATTTCACTTCAGCTGTGACAGTGAAATGTTTATGGGATTTTATACTTGTATAGATGCACCAAGGGGCTTCCTGTGGTATACATTATAGTATTGGTTTTGCACATTTGCATTAGGCTGTTTCCCTTTTATTCATTGTAATACCTTATTGTGAGCAGCTTTTTTCCAGCATTATTTTGGCAATATTCATCCAGATTGGACGATGTTCAGTTGGCTACAATGGAAATATTACACATGTGTTTTGGAGGGTTGCATTAATTTTTCACCTTGTTGGATAAGCTTGCAATAAAAATGGAGATTGCTTGACAGAGAGATACAACCGAACTATTACTTCAGTTTTTACTGAGCTTCTGTCTTTGAAAATTCATCATCATCAACCCATTTCCCATTTCATTTCAAAGGGTGGGAGCTCTGTGAGAAAATTAAATAAGAATAACAGGAGAGACAACTACCCTGGAAAATGGGTTACACTCATATTTATTCCCCTTTCATTGAAAAAAATACAACACAATGTTATGAGGTTGCTTTACATTGCACCCTACCAGTCCCACTATATTCTATATTTTCATTGGAGTATACTGTACAGTAGTTTGACATCCTTTGTGATCACCAAGATTTTGTGTAGATGGTCATTGGTGAGGGTGCTAGAGGAAAATGACAGTTACTTCTTTTACAGTTGTCGGGATATCATATGTTGTGATTTTCAACGTTCACTATTTTTGAGTATTAGATGTGTGAATACAGCTTTACCATCTCAGTATTACAATTGTATAATATCAAATGGTGACTATAATATTAAACTCTGTAATGTATGATACTCCAAATCATCTGACCAAGCAGCCTATGTTGAGTGTCAGGCTACATAACTGTATCTACTCCGCCCTGTATGAATGTCTAAGAGGATTATCTCAATTATTTGAAGGCCCCTGATGACTCCAAACTGTGCCTCAAACAAACCAATTACACTTAAGTTATCTGTTTTATGCACAGCTTGGAGGAATAAATTTGTAGCATTCAGTTCACGTAAAACATCTTACCCCCTTACTTTGAAGAAGTGAAGAATAACATATCAATTGGTCATTTTAGTGTATGATAGCAGTGAGTGTATGGTGTACAAAATTTATGATATCTAGGGCCATACACTAGGTGGTAATTGATGAAAATTGGACTAGCTTAGCCTGTCATTGCATCTCCTCACTCACATTTGACCCTTAAAATGTCTGGGATGTAAACTGAATATGACACAAGAGAATGATACAGTACAGGAATTTAATGGCTCCTGAAAGTTCAGTAAAGATTTTATATGCTATAGTATCATTTGGTGGTTCCTAAACTACATATTGATGAGTTTATATATATCCATCACATTCTTTTTCATGTGAAAGTTACATTCTTATTACATAAAATGAAATTTTTAGGCCGTCTTTTAAGGAGTATTTGATTTTCTTTCAATGAATTTGAAGTTTCTGATTTCTCCAAACTAAACCAGAGAGAGAGTCTATTTCTTGGTACAGTATTGAATCAGTAGCATCCAGTTTGCCAACTATCGGCATTAAAATCCATGACATTTATCTTGTATATATGTGTCTGACTCTTATTTAACTCCACATATATTTTCTGTGTTCCACAAAATGACAGAATTTATTTTGTGTATGTCATTCATATCAGATCACAGAAAAGTGAAAAAACAGTGAAAGTTTTCTTCTTTGTGTTGTTTAGATGAGAGCATTGAATTGCATTTTTTTTTTAATTTTCTTGTGAGTCAGTAAGTTATTAGTTTCCTATGGTACCAGTGTGTTTATGCAGATACTGTAACATATATTGTAAAAGGAGCAGATATGACCTTGAAAACACAAAGACAGCCCTAATAAATTGTTAGTAACCATCTTGAAGAAACACCCTGTATGCATTAATTTTGTTTTAATAATAATCACCAGATTAGGAAACACAATCAAGGTTTTACAGGCACCATTTGAGGATGAAACCTTGTGGAAGAATGTTACTGCTACCCTCTTTTTGCTATCCTCGTACTATTAATTCACTTCCATGACAAACTCCTTGTTGTGTTGTACCTTATCCTCACAGTATGAATTAGTGCCATATGATCTTTGCTGTTTGGCAGTAGGGTTTTATTTTCCTCTCAATATATATGCATCACAGTATGCTGACTAGAAGATGTCATCTTTAAATGCTCCTCCCAAACAGTGCTGATATCCTATTATCTGTCAGTGTATTTCTACGACTAAGGAGTGTCATTCTTTTGTACGAGTATATTGTAGATCTCAGGTTTTTCTTCACCTGTATAACAAGTTGAAGAGTGTATGTGTGGACTAAACTTAATGCTAGGATGATGACATTTCATTGTGCAATCTACATGTAAAATGAGGATATTATTGCCTGAAGAAGTGATACGGCAACTAATAGAGTGTAAGGTGTTGTTACAACTGCAACTCATTTGGGCATTTAGGTTAGGTAATAATTACCTGTATGAAAAGTATCCTATTATCAAGTGTTTTAAAAGCATTTATTATTATTGAAGTTTGAATGTATTTTGAATTCCAAAGATTGTCCTGTTTTATGTTTTGTGGCAGTGTGTGTATGATCTCTGCCCAAAATCACCTGCTGTAAATAAGCTGCTGTATGAGTTTGATTTACAATATGTAAATTAAATGTGAATTTTTTTATCATGATATTCCTTTTAACCTTTTTTGTAGACAGATTTAGTGTTTTTGGAAATTTCTCTCATTTTAATATATATAGCAGAATTACCTGGTATGTCCATAAACTGTCAACATGAACAGCTAAATTTGTTTGTGTTGTTAGACTGTGGCACTACACTGTTGTATAGAACAGCCAAACTGTAAAAAATATACAGCACCAATATGCAAGATACTGTACATTTCCCTTTGCATACAGGACTGACACACATTTATACTGCATAGAACATGACACAGGGATTGAATGAGACTAGGAAACTAATACATATCTGACCTGTTACATGTTGGTAGCCCTGGAGTAATGAAACGTAAACTTCATCTCGGGTTTTGGCATTTACCAAGAGGTTTAGATCTAATGGAGCAGCTGCTCCCAGCCAAACTAACCCTCCCACATCTCTAGGCACTGTCTGAAATATAACAAAAACTATTAAATTTTCGCCACCCTAGAAAATAATTTATAAAACTGTAATTCTGGTACATTCACTTGTGTGGATTTTGAGACAGGTCAGACAAAGAGATAGACTATATACAGATGTGATATCATATGCAAGGGTGTATGACTAGATGGGAAGTAGTGTGATAAGAATATACTGGTATATATTCATATTATGGGTTGAATTTTTACTTTACTCTGACCAATTGGATATAAGTTTGTGGTGCCACAGTCATGAGTGCAGTAGCTAACAAAATGTTTTAGTTTAGAGTATATTTGAAGTATGGTAGATAATTATTATTTACTGTAGCCTTTTTTGACCAATTATGATCAACATAATTTTTTTTAGCCCATCATTAACTTGGTCCCACACAAGTATGCATGCATGCACATATACAGGTTATTGATATCAGAATGCAGCCAACATGATCAAGAAAAAATATAATAGCATGAGAAAGAAGATAAAGGTAAGTGCACTTATCAAGGCACACCACTGCCACACCCCACTATTGCTCACCATGTACTGTACAGTACTGTAATTACATTAATGAGGAAATATATTTTTTATATGATATATGTGTTACAATGTCTCCTAGATTTCTTCATAAGCTATTGTAAGGTGTGTTGTTGATGTTCTCCCGGGGCAGAATGGCCTCCTGCCCCACAGACCCTTGGTACACTCTGGTCACAGTGAAAAAACAAATTAAACTAAAAGAAGACGGCATTGGGCTGGCCCTATATGCCTGGGCTACCGAAGCACATCCCAAGGAAATGGGACCACAGCTTACTGGACCAGGGAATCTGGGGGCCTCCGACCACCAGGGAGATTTAAGGTGTGTTATTTGTGCTACTGTGGTGTTGACCACGCCCAAATTAGCAAAGCAGAAACGATGAAACTCCAGTCCTTCCTCCCATAACGCACTTATATGGGTGGCTAATGTGCTCGCATAGAGAAAAATTGTCCTATTTGACCTGAAATACTTATTAGAAATTTTCTATATGGGCGGCACGGTGCTCCAACATCAAATAAAACGACTTAAGAGAGACAATATAAATATTTAAGCACAGATAGAGAAAAATTAACAAGAACAGGTATTCTCACCTAAGCTAGAGGAACTAGGAGGCTTGATGGACTTAAAGACAGAGGCAGGGAGAGGCATTTACTTCACCACCAACCTAGCCCCTCACCACACCAGCACTCTCCTCACTCTGAAGACGTTCACTTCCTTCATGAAGCCTTCGAAGTTTATAATTGACACCACTGATGCTGCATCGTCCTCTTCATTTTGTTCTTGATCAGAAGGTTGTTGCTCTGGTTCTTGAGGCTGCTGCTAAGGAAGTGTGTGATGAGTGGTTGTCTACAGTTTACCAACTGATAATGCCTGTCCTTGTAGTAACAAAAAGCCTTCTCCACTGCAAAAAGGACTCTTTCCCTCCACAGCTGCAATGTCTCCAGTGCCTACACCTCTTCATTCAGTTTTTCCAGAGCGTGTCGGATATTGCTGCTGAAGTGCATAGGCAAAACATCACTCTCCATCTGTTATTCCTGCTGTACTGTATACTCTCTTGCCTTTCCTTTGCTGCAGTTTCAGTTACCTCATCTTCTTCATTCACTTGTTGCAGAACTTCTTGGGGATCTTGTTGCTCTGCAACCATGTGCTTCCTAAACCCCTTGAATGCTGACGTCTTGAAAATCTAGGACAGCTCTCGCAGCTGTGAGAGTGGCAGACTCAGCCTCCATTACTGACTGAACTGCGGGGTTCACTTGTCCTGTGAGGACTGACGAAATTGAAGCATGAGAAGCTGCCCTGCATGGTTGATTGTGGCTATGTTGACAATCTCCCACAACAGAAAATTCTCAACAGTATCCTTTACTATAAAACTTCACCGATATACCAACACAGACATCTTTGACGTAGTAGGTGGTGGTGAGGGATTGTAATCAAATCATTTATGAAGGGCACAGGTCACCCCCAAGCAGTGCAGTTACCTACTGGGCTGGCATAAGCATCAATATCATAACTGTCATCAAGCATTGTGGGATATATGCTGCTCTTTGCCTTTGGTCCTCATCATGTGTGATTATGCCACGTTTGGGGGGATTGTGGGTTTTTAGATGCTGTATCATACCGTGAGCGAAACAGTGAGAACTCGCATTATAGGAGGAAGGACAGTATTACCAATATATGGAACAATTACTCTGAATCATATATTCCTGTAATGTATAAGCGTGGTATGAAATAATTATTTTAATAAGTACAATATAACATTTTGAGAATAGAAAGCTGTACAGTTAAGGGGAAAAATAACTAAATACCAGGAAGAAGGCACTTGGTACAGCATTGTATAATGAAAGTTTCAAAGCAGTGGCATTTTTATACTATACAGTATTTTACATCCTGTATAATAATTAAATTTCAGTAAAAAGTCAGAATTGGACTTGAAATATACATTTCCCCTTTTAGTTAGGAACTGGTTCCCCATCCACATTATTCTGCCAGTGTATACAAGCTTTCAGTGACTGGAATGGAAGACAGTGGTTAGAAGTTGGGTAGTGTCCAGTCCACAACTCTGGTACAATGTTTGCACTCTGTTTTGGAGTACTGATATACTGTTGGCCTCCGATTCTAAAGACTGGTTTTGAATGGTCATCGTAGTAGCAGCTGTGTTGGTGGACACTGGGGAAAATGCACCATCACTAACAGTTGAAGAAATTAATCCAGATTCCATATTTACTTCTGTGTGACTAGTATTAATCTCTTCAATTTCCTTTTCAAATGCCTCTCCAATTTCTTGCTTCATGAAAGTCAAGAGGTATGGTGAGTCAGACTGGGAAGCCATTTTCACCTTCTGCTCCACCTCCTTTAGTAATTCTCTCACCTCCTTGTCCTGGTCCTGAGTGAGGCTCTGCTTGACCTTTAAGGCCATCAGTGCCCCAGTCAATTGAGAGAGAGTAAGGACGAGGTTGGTTTTGGAATGACTGCTAACTAGGGCAGCCCGCCACCCAGCTGCCTGTCCAGCCTTCTCCTGGTCTGGATAATCATCTAAAATGGCATCTTTATATCCCACCTGTTTTAGTTTAAGGATTCTCGAGTTATGATCCCAAAAATGTCCTTTTATGATATCGTTTTCATCCAACTCATCATCTTCCAGTGCCTCTGCCCCTATTTTAGTCTTTATTACTTCCCTTTCCTCATTATCACTTCTTTGGTCTGTACCTTTATCTGATTTTTGTGTTTCCTGGTTAATATTTCCTTCTCTGTTGCTTACAGCACTTGTCGGGACTCCCTCTTGGTTATGGATGTTGGCCCTGAAATTCATAGGAAATATATATCAATTACTGTAAGGTAGATGTTCATAGTACAATAGTTTAAAATATTAAAATTAATTAGTTTATATAGCCTTCATCATCTGCAAAAACTAAATGTTGGTTGCAACATGTTGGTAGCCTCAGGTCCATAAACCCCTGAGTGTGGGATTTGGATGTGGTATTTTTCTCAACTATTTCAGATCATTTGGTACTGTACATTACCTGTATAAAAATATCTTGCATGGTGTGCATGCCTATGAAGAGGCTCACCACACACAACTCATATCACCTGTGGTAAAAGGCCTAGCAAATGCCTTTTCTATCTATATCTCATACTTTCCAGAAAATAATACAGAACATCCTGGGTTTTCAGAAGAAACTCTGAAATTTGGATGTAACATTTTTACATTTTAAAATAAAGGTACAGTACTTCACTGTAGTTTTCATTAGCACAAATCATTAGGCTATGATTTACTACTTAATGACAAGTGCAGTGCCTTCTATTTTCTTCACTAACAGTTCTTAGAAGACAATATGGTACAGTACTCCCTTGTTATCGACGGGGGTTAGGTTCTTAAGATGGCCGTCGATACCACATTAGAGTATAAAAAAAAAAATCCTTTACACATAAACATAACATATTAAAGTACTGTACAATATGTATATTATATATACAGTTGGACCTCCAAATACAGATATGGAAAAAGATTATCAGAAGATCAGAGATATCCGAGGGCTTAAATTTGATGCGTATGACTGACTGTCTGCCTGTACACTCACTCTCAAAACTATGTGTGCTTTCACTCGTATATCTGGTTCCCATACACAGCTAGTGACTAAAAATAACTCTAAACTTGAGCCCAAAGTATGGAAAATGAATGATTTTAAAGGTTGTTCATTCTAAAAGGTTAGGCCTAATAGCGTGAGTGTAGTGCGTGACGAGTTGACAAGTTCAGTTAACACCAATAATTCATGAGTTTCTACTCATACAATCACATTTCCTTAGTTTATATTAATTACTCTTTGTAGTGTTTTCATACAATCACTTTTCACCATATCAAATGTCTGTACCGTGATATGTGTTAAAAGTATGAAAAATGCCCGTATTGATAAGTTGTTCATTATAAAGGGGTTTAGCTTATGACGAGTGTAGAAGAGTGGGGTGAAAATTTCAGTTATCACTAAAACTCGTTGAATTTTCATTCGTGCACAAACATTCCTTAGTTTGTATTAATTAATTTTGGTAATTTTCTTTGAAAAATCACTTCCACTTAATTTTAATTTGCGCATAGATATACCTAATAGGTGTGAGAGTGTGGATGGCCCAGCTGTATGTGAATCATGTAGGCATATGTGACAATACACCTGGAAAATCCCCGCATAGGCCACTTGGACACCAAAATTGACATTTTTATTACCACTTTAGAAATTTCGGACTATTGGGATTGTGTTGCCACCACTTCTCCCGCGCTCCTTCCCCCCTACCCTCAGTCTCCATTCACCCTAGCTCAAGGTCAAAGGAATATAGGCCTAGCCAATTAAGGTGCCTAGCCTGCCTTGTCACTCGCTCGTCTTTAGTAATTACGAGTTATTAACCACTAGCTTCAACACTCAGTCATGTCAGGTGGTGCATTTACAAAAAGGAAGGTCATATCCTTCCATATCAAGATGGAAGGTTTTTCTCGAACAGAGAAAGAAGGAAACACCAGAATATGCTCAATAAAATGTAACAAACGATATCACGCTATCTCCTCCCTTCCCCCTACTCTCCCCCCTACCACCACACATGCTTACGACTCATTTCATTCATGAGTTGTCTGCAAAAACCTTAATACAAATTGTTATATGCATTTAATATGCTTAATACAAATTGTAATACTGTATTTACATTTGTAAAGTAACAGTACTGAACACTTCTCTTCACTTTTAAACTAAATAGCTATATAGTCCGTGGATAATATCAGTCGATAATCGAAACCGTCGATAATAAAGCCGTCGATAACGAGGGAGTACTACAATACAATACAATACAATAGTACTGGACGCAGGACTAGGCCTCTATGTCCAGATCGTTCTCGTCAATACTTAAACTTGCGTAGTGGCCGGGGGTAGTAACTAATTTTTCATCAAAATTAAACTTAATCCCCTGGTTTTGCCAATATTTGTCCAGCCGTTTCTCAAACGACAAAACACTTCCAGCTCCAATGACATCATCAGGTAGACTATTCCACACATCCACGATCCTCAGGCGGAAAAACATTTGTCTTCCTTTGGTTCTGCACCTCTCCTTGAATAACTTGTGGCTGTTCCCTCGAGTCGATCCAGTGTTTTTTTCCAAGTGAAGGTTCACCTCACTGTCGTAATGTCCATTTAATATCTTGAAAACTTCAATCATGTCACCCCTTATTCTTCTGTAAGCCAGTAAGCCACTGTACAGGTCTCCCTCACTGTACGATTGGGTTAGGTTCTTCAAAACCCAATCGTATAGCGATCGATCGTATAACGAGCTTAAGGTTTAATGGGATAAATAGGGTTACGTTCCAAGACTCGTATATTATGACCATAACATCACTATTTACTACCATAATATATAACTAACGGTAACATAAACAATGTTAAGAACAGTTAATCACTTAATTTAACTTACAGTTAAGTATATCGGTATTGTAATTTGGTAAGTTAAGTATATCGGTATTGTAATTTGTGAAATTAGGCCCAGGCACACAAAGAACATTCACTTGTCATCATCTGACAGCATGGACAGGGGAGAGTCGGGAGATAGCGAGGGTGTAGTGGAGAACGAGAAGGCACTAAGGCAGACTGGTAGGCTAGACAGTGTGGCGCCTGAGGGTGGATGGCACGGGAGGGGAGGTAGACAGTGTTGCCACAGTGGATGGAGAGCGGGATGGCTCAGACACACCGAAAACATACACTCGTCCTCGCACACAGAAAACATTCACTCGTCATTATCAGACATGCCGTTTTATTATGTCCAGCTTAGACTGCAAGCTCAAGCTCTTCCTTGCTTTTTTCGGCTTTACATCACTAGGAGAAGTGCTTGCAAGTCGCTTAGAAGCCATAACGAGACGAATGAATCACTCGATAATAAGAGAGGGGCAGTATGATAATGGTAGCAGCGGGAGCTTGACTGAAGGAGACAAGGGAAAACAGTTCAAAACACGCAGACGACGCAGTTCTTCCAATCGTCGCTACGCTTGGGTGGCGCTGTCATCGCTCGCTCAAACAAATGATAGTAACCTTGCGCAGCGGGAGATCGTAAATGCGAGTCAAAATGATTGTTTAAAGAGCCAAGGGTATCAAAGTAGTTAAATCATATACGCGAAATATCGTATAGTGATGCATTGTATAGTGAGGGAGACCTGTACTTACTTTTTGAGGTGGATATTGACAGCAGCCAAAGCATCAGTGAGCCAGGTGGGGTAGTCCCTGTCCTTGTAGTAGCCAGCCATAAAGTCCTGCACAAACGTAGGGAAATTGTCTTCTATGATGCTGGAGCGGATGTTGTCCATCAGCCTCATCTGTAAACATAGACAGCATTAATGTTATTATATTAGTTCATCTGAAATTTAAATTACATGACAAAACAAACATTGTGGTTATTTTTCAGAAATACGATGTCAAAATCGTCAATGTCAGAACACCAGGGATCAGCTTTCCACGAAATATAAATTTATATCAATACAGTATACAGTAAATGAACACTGGTAGCAGGAAGTGAGGTACAGTTGCGGAAGCATATTCTGACCCACATTTGTTTGGCACGTGGAAATATCTGGCAACTCTCTCTGAACAGACAGCAGCTCATACGAACCCCAATGACTGAACCACCAATAAACTCCAGTCACGAAGAGGGTGTGTAAAAGAGTGTCCTGGAATTTCACACACTCTCTTTGTGACAAGAGTTCATTGATGGTTCAGTCATTGGGGTTAGTATAAGCTGCTGTCTATTCAGGGAGAGTTACCAGATATTTCCATATGCCAAACAAATGTGGGGCAGAATATCCTTCCGCAACTGTACATGCAAATGTAGAGGGAGGGATGGAGAGGGATTAGAGAAATGGAGATAATGGGAAAAAAATTCTGCTGTTCTGTGGACAATTGTATGATCAACTAAAAACAAATGTAAATATATAAAACATAAAACTCACCTGATATGCCACATTGTGTACAGACAGGAGATGACAGGCAACAGGATATTTGGTGACAATAGTATGGATGTAGGCTCGTGTGTAGTGAGTGCAGGTGGAGCAGCTGCAGGTGTCATCTATTGGCCTAAAATCTACAGCAAACTCCCGATTCTTGAGGTTTAACTGGCCACCATGAATAAGAGCACATCCAAACCTCTGTTGGAATAATATTGGCCCATCTTTATACATGTCTATGAGAGCAAAACATAAGTGTTATGTAGGTTGATATTAATAAAAATTTCTGTTTGTTCACTTCAGGATATGGGGTAAAGGTAAGTGGACAGTCACATTCTGAAGTCCATTTTAGCTGGAAAATGGGCTATTCTTATACACTATTATAATTTCAGTTTACCACAAACATTTTTTTATGGACATCTACAACTAATGTGCATACTAGAGTAATACTAATACTCTCACTATTATTATAGGTCAGCACTTGGCTGTAACCTACAATACACAGTAGCACTTGGTAATAACATTATAATTATGGGTCAGCACTTGGTTCACTTACAGCAGTCCTTGTTGGGAACACACAGTCATACATGTCGGCTCCCAAAGCACAACATACTACTAGGTCCACTGCAAACCCCACCCCCATGCAGTAACGGGGTTTGCTGGGAGGAAGACGGCCAGTACACTGCAATATCACACGCCAAAACTGGTCCTTGGCCTCACCACCACTGTGGGGAAGGAGTGTTATGAAGGCAATCTTTATGTCTCCAATCAATCACTCAATGCATTTGCTATCCTTCCAAACTTATTACTCTCTTCTTAATTACTAATAAGTATGGATAACTAAAAATTAGCTAGTCCCTATTTACACTTGTGAGGGCTGGTCCTATCCAAATGAGGAATTGGGCATCCTCTACCAAACCCTAGCCTGTTCTGTCTGTCTCTCTGACTGTTTCTCCTCGAACTTCCTTTTATTTATATTGGTGAGGGCTGGTCCCATCCAGAAGTGAGGAATTGGGCATCCTCTGGCCATTATGTCAGTCTCCCTGACTGCTTCTCACTTATAGTCCTGTGATTTATTTATTTATCTATTTATTTACTATAATATATTGGCAAGTTTTGCAGAGGTATGTGAATGATGCTGTTTGAAGGTGAATGTGGGTAAGAGCAAGGTGATGATTGTGAAAAAAGAAAATGAATCAGTGTGCAATGTGTAAGTGGATGGTGAGAATCTTGAGGTGGTTGAAGAGTTTAAGCACCTTGGAGTAATGTTGGATAAGAGAAAATAGTGTGGGAAAAAAGTGGAAAACAGAGTAACATAAGGGAGAAAAGGTAGCAGGTGCAATGAAATTACTGACTAGAAATAAAGGGTTAAATACAGTGGCTGCAAGAGGATTACAAGAAGGAGTGTTAGTGATTTGTGTGTGTGACCCATTTCACTGGGTGCTCTGTCCTTACATTTTGTATTTCTGCTTCCCTTATCTACCCCTGGCACTATAGCCTCCCCACCCCTTGAAGAAAGGGACCTGCAGAGGTATTGATGATGATGAATCTTATGCTTCAGTAACATTAGCAAATCTGAACTCTTTCTCACTAACATTTTACATCATTCACAAATATTCTTTATATTCCATTAAAATAGGGAACAGCATTCTGGCCTCAATTGTAAGCCTAACTCACATGTTGCTTTTCATAAACAAAATAATGTATGCAGCTCATCACCTGAGGCCACCAATAGCATATCCTGGCGCATCCCTGGCAATGAGCTGGTCCAGTGAAGTAGCACGAAGGTCTGGGTGGAGGCCTCCCTGTACAATGGGAAAGAGGTTCTGACGCTGAGGGTTCTTGTTTGCCTCTATACATCTGTCCAGCCACCGAGTTGTCCTGGAACCATTCTGGAGATATTATGAGGTATAGTGGAGAGTTCTGTATACTGTATAATATTACATTCTCTCGACACTGTAAAGAAACTTCTAATAATATTTTCCTAAATATACAGGCAAATATGAGAATTCAGACTGAGGCGGTGGGGATATGGCAACCCCAGCGCCCACCGTCAGTGAAGGGGGACTATGTCACCCATCGGTGATGGTGCAGTTAGCCTCAGAAGAGGGGTCTGGGTAACCACATTGTCTGTTATAGGAGTAGGGATGTGGAGACCCCATTGACCACTGTTTACGGTGCAATGGCTGCAGAGTGAGGGGCATGGGGAACCCCTCCTCTGTAAAATTTCCGTAGCAAAGGGCTATCTCCAGTATGGAGATGAAGGCCTGATATATGTATATATCTATGTATGTAAAAATGAAATTAATACTGAGGCAGAAACCTGTGAGTAGCTATCTTGAATCTATCATAGTCCTTTTCCATTACGTCC
This sequence comes from Petrolisthes manimaculis, assembly GCA_034508575.1. Classification (NCBI taxonomy): domain Eukaryota; kingdom Metazoa; phylum Arthropoda; class Malacostraca; order Decapoda; family Porcellanidae; genus Petrolisthes; species Petrolisthes manimaculis. Next base: position 30,008 of record JAWZYT010003236.1, on the reverse strand, counting down.
ACCACATCATCTAGTTGCATCATGATGTCTGCTCCTATGGCATTTTGGATGGCTATGCTTTCCTCAGGGGTTAGCAAAATCTCCGTTCCTGAGGGGGTAACCAAGTTATGTTACAGTTCAAATCCATTATTAAAAGAACAAGATATTATGTACAATAAGGTTACATAAGTATGCAGCAGAAAATAAACTTCATTTCTAGAGAACCCTCTACTGATTGTTTCATTAGCTACTGTTCTCCTCAAATAATTCATGCATGTAAATAATACACCCTGTAGTCAATATTGAAAGATTAACAGAAAATATATTTTATGAAACAAAGACAGGTGTTACATAAAATTACATATATTTAATAAAATGCTTTTGTTCTCTTGTTATGTTTCCCCACAAAGCTGGAAAAAAGTTTATATCTTCATACACATGTGCATCATCATCATCATTTTCATTTAACGTCTGTATTTTCCGATTTAGGATGGGGTTGGACGGGCGATGACTGCTCGTCATCATTTTGGTTGGAGCGAAATTTTTGTGGGTAGCTTACACCACCATAGGTGGCGGTGGGCCTAGCCTTTGCCTGTAAAGGGCATAACCTGCAAGGCAGCAGGTGGTTTGGATTTTAAATTTTCCTTCAAGTGGTGTGTAGCGTGTTTGTATATATTATGTAAATAGAAAGAGAGTGATGTCTTTGGGAGTATGTTGGACTACTCTCAGTGTATGTGAGACACAAAAAAGATCAGCAAAGGTGGACAGACAGGTGAAACTGGAGTTCCAACCCTCCCTATCATCAGTCCAGTGTCCATCCTATGAGTACTCCCCTGTTTGGCTGGTGTCTCCAACCTCCTCCTCCATTAGTAACATCAGCAAAAAAAAAATCAAAGAAGATACATAGATAAACAGATAGCTACAGATCATCAAAATAAATTAAAATATAAGGTTTGTGTGAACTGAACATTCACAAATTCAAAAGAAAAGTATGAACAAAAGGAAAACAAAGACATCACAAACTCGACTCTATCCAGTATAAATACATATAGATAAGCAAATGTACACTGACCATCATATGGGGACTGGAACTTTACCCCTTCCTCAGTAACCTTGGACAGTGCTGAAAGAGAGACCATCTGGAAGCCACCAGAGTCAGTGAGAAGAGCACGATCCCACCCCATCAGCTGGTGTAGGCCTCCAAATGCCTTCATGCTCTCTTTACCCTAAAACAACAGAAAAGTCAATAACAATACAGTAGTAGAAAAATATTCCCTTTGTCAAGGATTGTAGTATACAATTACTATTCATATCCTAAAAGAACAGGCAAGTTAATGTATACGGTATGTAATAGTAATGAAATTTTCAGATTTGGCCTTGAAGCAAGTGTTATATATACAGATAAGGCTAAGACAGTTAATTTAAAACATTCTATTTCATGCTAGTCCAGATTCACCTATCTAGCCTGTACACAAGAAGGGAGAGTAAAGGATATAGGAGCAGTGTAGCTTACAGGTCTGGTGCCCAGATGATATGTATTGCCCAGAATGATCTCAGCTCCTGCCTCCTTCACCTGCTGTGGCAACAATCCCTTCATAGTGCCCTGGAAGATAAAGAGTATATATTTGTCTCTTGGCATTATCTCTCAGTAGAAATATTAGTAAATATTACAATAATGACAAATACTGGTACAGTATATCCCCTACATTGTCAACTCGTAACATACTGTATAAGATGCCCAACCATATTCCAAGATGTTATGAGTGGTGATGTAGCTGCCCTCACCTGATAGTGACATGTATAAATAAATAAAGTGTCATAATTTAGTACGACAGAAGAAAAGCTACCAACACCACAAAGCTCCATTGCCTCATCTAGTGCAACGCCCAATAGTCTTGGGGCCTCGCAAGAGTCACAGGCCACTGACATCCTACAGTCCCGAGGTTGAAAAAGAAAAGAAAAAAAAAAGATACTATACCGGTGTGCAGCTTCCCCATGAATAAAATAAATGTGGTACCTAGTGCATTAGCAACTTGATCTTTGTGGGTAGTTATGACTCAAAAGTAAACCAATTCCTGATCATACTCAGAAACATACATAAAGATTATGCCCATCTGTATTCAGGCTTTACCGTATTTTAACACATAGACAGACAAGGAAGGTTTAAAGTACCGAAGTATCAAGTTTGACGCTGATAATTATTGCACTGGATAACCTGATTTTAAGGGGTAATTCACTTTTGTTACATTGGAGTGCTATGATTCCTCCAAAGTATGCTATGAAACAGGACCATATGAACAAAAATAATGGTGTTCTGTTGCTTGGAATAGTTTGGAGGAATCAGTTACTCCAGATTTATCAACACTGCACTATATACAATCTGTGTCGTGCCCTCCCAGTGATGTTCACCTGTGTTCCAACTGGCATGAAGGTGGGAAGGTGGACAGTGTGGTGTGGTAAGGTCATGACACTGGCTCTGGCTCGGCTCACACTACACTGGGCCACCACACGGAACTTTAGCGCCGGACTGGAGCTGCTGTGGAGGAATGTTGAAGCAGCTGTTGATGCTGTACCTGCCATTGTGTCTGATGAGGAAACATACAGTATTATATTTCTGTCCGTCAAAGGGATCTTCCGTGAACCCTATGCATTAACGGTTATAACAGTTAAATTACATGCATTATAATACATGGTGTTTGTGCACATTAGTTTGTGTGCCTGGATGTACACAGCTAAACAGTTGAACCCAGCGGGATAAAATTTGGTCCAACCTGGCGCATGAAACAGCATGCAGACCCCTGAAGTTGGAAATGACAAAATACTATGGGCAATATTCAAGAACATTCATGGTGTATACAATGGTGTGGTAATGGTGCAATGCTCTGTTGTTTTTCTGTGGAGCCGTCGTACCGGTACCACACCATCTTATACACCACGAATGTTATCGAATATGGCCCTATAATTCTCATGGACTGCCATACCAACACCAGAAAATACATCAATAATTCATGTTACTTTATAAGAACATTTTATGCCTGACAGGGTAAATTTTTACAAGTTGCCACAACCGGGCAAACTACCGGGACCTACCCGGGGCAAACTACCGGGACCTAACCGGGGCAAACTACCGCGACCTAACCGGGGCATACTACCGGGACCTAACCAGGGCAAACTACCAGGACCTAACCGGGGCATACTACCGGGACCTAACCAGGGCAAACTACCGGGACCTAACCGGCATACTTCAGCCTTAACCACAGCATCGAGATGTTACAGAATTAAAAAGACCTTACCTGACCTTACCTAACCTACCTAGAAGGGGCCATACTTCATGACCTAACCTTGTTATCCTCCATTTGCAGAAGAAATGGTATATAGAAAAGTTGTTTGTAATACTGAAACATAAACACTGGTAACAGTAAAATTTTCGAAATCGAGTTGTGGCAACTTGTAAAAATATTCCACATTTTGTAACAGTGTTACCACATCTGGCTACATATGGTAGTTTATCCCAGTCAGATCCCGGTACTTTACCATGCTTAGGACCTAACCTGGGCAAACTACCGGGATATAACCATGGTAAAGAACAAAGAACTGACCAGGGCAAAATACTTGAACCAAGGCAGATCTGGCAACACTGCTACAAAATGGTAATTCTTTCAATAAATACCAATAATTGATGGTAAAAATTATGGACAAATGCTTGAATAATACCAAACATTGTAATACTTGAAAATTACCAATACAGCTCCTCGAAGGGTATAATTCATTTTGGAAGAAGGGAAATATGGCACGCACCCATAGAGACCTAATTAGGTTTAGTAGAGAAGTACTCCGTTCTTGGCTAATGTTAGGGCCACGCAGTGTTACAACATTGGCTAACGTTAGGTCCTGGGAATTTGCCCCGGTCACTTTATGATAGTTTACACCGGTTATATCCCAGTAGTTTGCCCAGGTTAGGTCCCGGTAGTTTGCCCAGGTTAGGTCCCGGTAGTCTGCTGTGGTCTAGGTTCGGTTAGGTCAGACTAATTTCCAAATTGTTTGTATAACGGGGCATATCTCGGAAACCACTGGGCATGAGAGAAACACCATAACTTAAATGAAAAGTGTCATAGAATCGTCCAAATATATAGTATGTAAAGATACTAAAAATAAACGAAGTAATTCTCTACTTTTACCCCTAAGTTAATTATCTACGTTTAGAGTAAGCTAAGTTAATACATTTATACAGATACAGTACCTTAAATAATAATAACTGTACATGTATTTCAAGTACTTATAGGATACACGTGCCAATCTCAACTTCTCAAGACAATCCCCAATTTACCCCAAACTCAAAGATTCCATCATTCCAGGCCAGCCCAATGATCTCATGTTTAACTCTAGATTAGCGTAAGTTTGGTGTATTTAAGGTAAAGTTTTGACCATCTAAGGTAAATTGCCAAGAGTCCTTCTGTTATTTCATGGGTCGTCGTGAAAGGAAAATTCATTGATGTCAAAAACTAACCATCATAATTACATAAAACTATCGTGTGCCAAGGGTTAAATATGTATTGAAATGATCACCTATAGTTCAGTATCTAAGGCAGTGGTTCCCAAACTTTTTCTGGTCATTATCCATTTTTCATACATGATCCTTGTCCATGCCCCCCATCCCACACAACCATAACCCGTTAACTGAATAATATGAACAATTGAACATCCTTGCTGATACGTAAGATTTTGACAATTGAACATCTTGCTGATACGTAAAATTCAAGACCAGAGCCGTCATCTGGACGTCAATCGGATACGAAGTTCGCTTGGGTGAAACCAAGCCAAAGCAAGCGGAACTGTTCTGGTCGGTCAAAAGGATTCGTCGATCCACCAAGTTGGACCCTGCTGCCAGCCACTGAAACCAATTTGCTAGTCTATAATTATGTAATAGCTATATCAGATTTTATTGACTAACTATAATGATGACAGTGTTGTTGTTGTTGTTTTAGTTTCATTACAAATTTCATGGATATTGTAATAATTGCTACAGTAAATACATGAAAAAAAAATCCATCTTTTTCAAATCTGCAAGAGCGAACGGCGAACAAAGTTGCCAGATTACCCTAATATTCCTGAGATAACCATTATTGCGAGTAGGGTAATTTCCTGGCTATCCGCTGCTGTTACAACGTATTTTACCTTTCCTCCCGGCTGTTAACATAAGTTCAACACCTTTCCTAATTTACTATCATTTTTACAGTGTTGCTAGGGGTGATAAGTCAGGTACCTTTTTAAAAATGTCAGTGTATTGGTGTCAAAGGCATCTGGTAACACTGGCAGAAGGAGGCGAGGCGCGGGATTTGTGGCTTGTTGATAAATCTGATATAATTTTTTCAGGTATTAAAGTGCAAATTAAGGCTTTCCAAGGATGACCCGCAAAGCTCAAATGAAGTAAGTGTTTGCAAATGAATGCTGAGTGTTGTGAGGTGGGGTACTGGGGGGGGAGAGAGGCTAGGTATTAGGATATTTAAGGGGGTGTGGGAGTAAGGGGCAGGCATGGGGGGTGCGGGAATAGGGGGACAGGCTTGGGGGGTGCGGGGATAGGGGGACAGGCTTGGGGGGTGGGGTAGAAAGCCTGTCTCATATTCCTGCACCCACCTAACCCCGCCACCAAGCTTATCCCCTTATTCCCGCACCCTCCCGACCCCCCCCAAGCTTGTCCCCCTATTTCTGCACCCCCTTAATGACAGTTGTCGAAATGGACTGACTTACTCCACCTTGTCAAATAATTAATACACAGTTGTTGGGTTTTCCATTTTTGGTTGAGTTTTACCTAGTTACCTATTTAAGATAATGGTAAATTTACAGTAAACCTGGGTTCAGTAAAACGTATATATTAGTATGATTTACCACTAAGTAGGACCATTCTAAGACTATTTTCTTCAATGGTGTTTCTCTCGGAAATGCCCCGTTTTCGAGATATGCCCAGTTTTCATACCCCATACAAACTTGGGGGAGAGCCTGGGAATCCGGGGTTTTGGGTGGGGGTAAACACGCTGTACACTATGGCGTTGCCTTTATAATATGTAATTGTCTTAAATAAGCACTTGAAACCGGAAATAAAAGCGAAATAACAAAGTTTTCGAGACCGATACAATAAAATGCAATTATAGCCCAAACAGCAGCGTTATAACACGTGTTGGCTTGGGTTGGGCTAGATATTCAAATCAAATGGTTATTTTGGGAATTAGTATTACCTGACCTGACCTAACCTAACCTAACCTAACCTAGACCACGACAGACTACCGGGACCTAACCTGGGCTAACTACCGGGCCTAACCTGGGCATAAAACCGGTATAACAAATAAAAAAAGTTACCGGGTAAATATCCAGGAACGTAGATGGATACATGACGCTCATACACAGTATTCCCAAAACAAAATATAGCCAATACAGCCACAAGTGGCGTAAATATTACAACATTTGCAACACTGATAGTGTTTTCCCCCACCCAAAACCCCGTATTCCCAGGCTCTCCCCCAAGTTTGTATGGGGTATGAAAACGGGGGCATATCTCGAAAACGGGTCATTTCTAAGAGAAACCAAAGTTAAGAAGTGTATTATAAAGGCAACGCCATAGTGTACAGCGTGTTTTTCCCCACCCAAAACCCCGGATTCCCAGGCTCTCCCCCAAGTTTGTATGGGGTATGAAAACTGGGCATATCTCGAAAACGGGGCATTTCCGAGAGAAACACCATTGAATAAAATAGTCTTAGAATGGTCCTACTTAGTGGTAAATCATACTAATATATACGTTTTACTGAACCCAGGTTTACTGTAAAAATACCAAGATAATGAAAGTGTGGACTGTAGTTAGGCCTATGCATGAACAACCATGGTGTTAACGATGGTGTAAGTTAGTATTGGTATGAGGGCTCCATAGACATACTAATTTATAGAGCCGTTGTATACACCATGAATGTTTTTTATTATGGCACTGTGTTGCAATTGGGAAAATTTCAAAACACCTCGGTGACCTACCCTTCCCCAGGAAGGGTAGGTAAGTCTCACCCCGCCTCCACGCGGTAACCTCGGGTGACACCTCCCTAATTTTAGTTTTATTTTATTGTAACTTGGAGGTGAAGCTAAAGGGGGAGGCGGTGTGGGGACAGTTTAGGTTCCCCACATATAGGTTTTAAATTTTTTGTAAATTTTTTTGTATTGTATATATTTTAAGTGGTTGTTTGTAGTTTTCTATTATTTTATGTATTGCTGTGGTGTTTTTAATTTCTGACAATGCTGGTGGCCCGTGTCCCTCCGGGAATGAGCGCTGCGTTGGCCTTGCCAGCCACCAGCGGCCCCCCAATGGGGGGGAGGACGGCTGCGGCTAGTGGCAGGGAGGGGTCTCCGGTCTGTCCTGTAGGGGACAAGGGAGGGGAAGAATGCTTGAGAGTAGTTGGAATTAATGTGAATGGAATGACAAATGAAGTGAAAAGGAGAGAGATAGTAGAGTGTACGAGGAGGAGTAGGATAGATGTATGTGGAATAACAGAGACACATGTGAAAGGATGGGGTTTGGAAGAGAGTGGGGATTGAGGGAAGAGTGTGTTGTGGGAAGGAATGGAAGGAGGTGTAGCATGGACAGGTATGGATGAAAAGAGTAAAGGGAGGGGAAAAGAAGGATGTGCATTGTTGGTGTCTGGGAGGGTGTGGAAAGGAATAGATGGACATGGAAGGAAGGGTACAAGAATAGTATGGATGACTGGAAAGATTGGGATTGTGAAATATGCTTGGGTCTGCGCATATGCTCCGGTAAATGCGCAGACCAAAGTAGGAAAGGAGAAAATGAGAGAGTTCTGGAATGATTTGATTGACTGCCTGAGGATATTTGAGAGTGGGAGGAGGATAGTGATGATAGGAGACATGAATGGGAAAGTAGGGAATGAGAAAAGAGGAAGTGTAGTAGGCAAGTGGGGTGTGAATGGAATAAATGAGAATGGTGAGTGCCTGGTGGATCTGTGTGCCGAGGCGGGGTTGTTCCTCGCCAACACCTGCTTCGAGCACAAACTGATCCACAGGTACACTTGGAAGAGGAGAGACGAAAGAGGTGAGCAGATGAGTCTGATTGATTATGTAGCTGTGGATGAAAGACTGAGACAAGATGTGTTGGATGCAAGAGTGGTAAGAGGAATGTTCCAGTGCTCTGACCACTATGCGGTGTTGGCGAGAATTAGGGTCCGGGCAAAGTGGGAGTATGGTAGGAAGGATAGAGGGGGGAATGAAAGGGAGGTAGCAAATGGAAGATTGAATGATGTTGAGTACGGAGAGGTTTATAAGAGGAGGGTGGGTGAGATGCTGGAGGATGCAAGGCTAAGTATGGGGGAGGGAGTGGGAGTGAATGATGCGTATGAGATGTTCAAGAATATAGTGATGAAGACAGCAGCAGGGGTTGTGGGTTATAAGGCACAGAAGAGGGGCAAGAAAGGGAGTGCATGGTGGACGGAAGAAATGAAAGATGCTGTAGATGAGAAAAGGAAAGCATATAGGAGAACATTGCAAAGGAATGTGTCTGAAGGAGTGAGAGAGAGATGGAAGAGAGATTATAATGCATGTAAGAGACAAGTGAAGAGGATGGTGAGTGAGAGTAAAAGGAGAGTGGATGAGGAATTTGGTAGGAAACTAAGTGAAAAGTTTAGAGAGAACAAGAAATTATTTTGGAAGGAGGTAAAAAAAGAGAGAGGAGAAGGAAAGTCTGGTAGCGTGAGAATGAAGAGAGAGGATGGAGTTACGGTGAGTAGAAGTGTGGAAGAGGCATTTTGATCGTTTGATGAATGAGGGGACGGGAGGGGAGGCAGTGGTGACATGCATGGGGATGGAGGCAGGTAGTAGACGACAGGATGCTCAGGGAGAATTAGGAAGGGAAGAGATTAGGAAAGCAATAGGCAAGTTGAAGATGGGAAAGGCACCGGGGGTAGATGGGATAACTGCTGAAATGTTAAAGTATGGGGGGGAGGTAGTGGTGGAGTGGATGTTGCTTATATGTACATTGGCTTGGAGGCAGGGAGAGGTGCCAGAGGATTGGAGGAGGGCTACTATTGTACCGTTGTATAAGGGGAAGGGGAGTAAGGAGGAGTGTGGTAGTTATAGGGGAATAAGCCTTCTTAGTGTACCGGGGAAGGTGTATGGAAAGGTTCTAACTGAGAGACTGATGGAAATGACAGGGATTAAAGTTGGTGAGGAACAGGGAGGGTTCAGAAAGGGTAGAGGATGTGTGGACCAGATATTTGCGCTAAAATCGATAGTGGAGAAATATATAGGGAAGGGTAAGAAGTTGTATGCTGCCTTCATGGACTTGGAGAAGGCATACGATAGGGTTGATAGGAGAGCTATGTCAGAGGTGCTGAGAATATATGGTGTTGGGGGATCTCTACTGAAAGGTATTGAGGCTTTTTATGCAGATGCAAAAGCATGTGTGCGGGTAGAGGGTGATCTGAGTGAGAGATTTAATATTAGTGTAGGGCTGAGACAGGGATGTGTTATGTTACCATGGTTGTTTAATATATATATGGATGGGTGTATGAGAGAGATGAAAGCCAAAGTGAATGGTCTGGGGGTGAAGTTGAGGCTGAATGAAGTAAATTGGTCCTTGGCGGCAAGTTTGTTTGCAGATGACACTGTGCTGATGGCTGAGAGTGAAAGGGAGTTGCAGAGAGTGGTGGACGAATTTCAGTCTGTATGTAAGCGAAGGAAACTGAAGGTGAATGTGGGTAAAAGTAAAGTGATGGTGTTTGAGAGAGCAGAAACTGAAGTGATTGACTTTGCTACACCTTACAGAGTGGAAGTACCAACTGGGACGAAGTGTGAGATAACCCTAAGGGGTGAGAGGATGGAGGAAGTGAAGGAGTTTAAGTACCTGGGGACAGTTATGTGTAAACATGGAAGTATGGAAGGAGAAATAAGGGAGAGAGCAGTGAAGGGTAGACAAGTCATAGGATCACTGGGGAGGATAATGAAGGGTAGAAGTGTGAGTATGGAAGTGAAAAGGGGACTGAGGAACAGTATAATCTTGCCAACACTGACGTATGCGTCGGAGACCTGGACATGGAGTAGGGCTCATCAGTCAAGAATAGGTGCTGTGGAAATGAGTTATCTGAGAGGTGCATGTGGACTGACAATGTGGGATGGAGAAAGTAATGAGAGTGTGTATAAGAGATGTGGTATGAGTGAGAAGGCAATTGGTATTGAGTGTGGAGTGGTTGAGAGAGTGAAACGTAATACTTTGAGGTGGTTTGGACATGTAGAGAGAATGCAAGGTGAGGAGTTTGTAAAGAAGGTGTATGGAAGTGAAGTTGAGGGATGTGGTGTGAGAGGCAGACCACCAGTAAGATGGCAGAACAGAGTGGAAGAGTATGTGAAGGAGAGAGGCGTGAGGGGGAGGGGAGGGCTGGACCAAGTAAGGAGGGAGTGTTGGAACAGGGAAGACTGGAGACTTTTCTGCCGTGGCCACCCCCTTCGGGGGAGTTCCCGGAGGGAACGAGGCGTCAGAGCTATAGATAGATAGATGTTGCTGATCACCCCCTCACCCCTCGAGATTCGATTTTGGCTTACTATTAATAAGGATAAAAATTAATGATGGTGATTATAGTTACGTTAAGGGACTTTTACTGTAATGGTAATTCTTTCAATATTTACCAAAAATTACTGTAAACTAAATGTGGACTTTATTAAACTTGCAGACGAAAGGAGGGTATGGTGACATCAACACCTAAGAAGTTGATGGAACGCCAGCTGTTAAAGGAAAAGAGCAGCAGCATTTCCAAAACACCTGGGAAACGTAGATGGCACCAGGTATCCATGAAAGCCAAGGTAAGCGATTAAGGAAACCTCATTTTATGTTGTCAGATAATGTAGGTACAGTAGGGAGACAACTACTTCATAGGACAGCTATAACTAGGATTATTATATTCAGTATATAGTCTGTGTATATAATGTCCAGGCTATGTAGCAAGGATAATAGACTACAATACTGTATAGTCTATTATCCTTGCTATGTAGGTATGACATTTCAAACGCAGTCGACCCTTGCTATTCACGAGTTCACACTTTCATTGTGATTGATGGATTTTAAAAGTCTCATTCTTTGATGTAATGATGTTGGCTGCTGGTCATACCTGGGGGACAGGAGAAGAAACTGTCCCTCTTCCTTGGAGTAACTGTAGGGGTAACTAAGCAATAGTGGCTCCTGCTGCATCGTACCTCCCAATGTGTATGTGTGTACAGTAAATATGGTATTAGGGATGCAGAACAGTATCTTCAGCAATGTGAAGGAGGAACCAAGTTACAAATAGTATGCTGTTAACAAGAGTGTGCCTAATTATCTGAGATATCTACAGTGTTAGATGCTTATATTCATATATTGGTTCTAAATGTGGATTTTGTGTAGACCAGAAGTACTTTTGTTTTCAACCATTTTCTTACCTGTGTTAGTGTTATTTATTATGAATGTAGTAAGAAATGTAGTTTGGATGGAATTTTTGTTGTTGTACAGTGTGTCAGTAAAATGTACTACATGTATCCAGTACTTTATTTTATTTTCATCAGTTGCTCACTTTGCCTGTACTGTACTGAGGTGAAGAGGGTAGAGGTAACTTTGCACCCATATTGTTGTTGATGTTCTCCCAGGGCAGAATGGCCTCCTATCCCACAGAACTCCAGTACGCTCTGGTTAAATAAAGGAGGGGCTGGCCCTACTGTATATGCCTGGACTACCGAAGCATATCCCAGGGAGTTTGGGGGCCTCTGACCACCACGGAGATTGGGGGGGAAGGTCTTTGGTCCCACAGCCAGTTCTGTGGGATCAACTCCACATTACCACAAGAGCTACAAGTGGGGCCATACCTTTCATGAAACCAGCCCTGAAGGAACCATAAGGAAGAGGGAGTTTACACTGCTGCATGCAAAGGGAAATGCACCCCCGTGTGCTGGCGGTCCACACAGCTGTGAAAAAAAAATCCGGTTGCAGTACACTTCACATGGATTTTAATCCATGTGGGAAGATCTCGTCATCTCCATTAGAAAGTGACCAGATCCTACAACAATCTTTATTCTAGCCCTGTGGAGGATGGCTAATTTTCACAGAGAATAAAGTCAGCCCTTCTGGGCTACTCTCACCCATGTCATGTGTCTTTTCAGCGTCGTACCCCCGAAGGAAGAAAATACAGGTTTCGACCTGGTACCAGGGCCTTACAGGAAATTCGTCACTACCAGAAGACTACTCAGCTACTTATTCCAAAACTTCCCTTCTCTCGTGTTGTCAAGGAGATCATTCAGTCATTTTGCCCCAATTTCAGGTGTGTTCTACACTTTTTCACCCACAAATAACTGAACTTCAAATTAAAACAACTGAAGTTTGATTAAAAACTGAAATTTAATTAAATGCATTTTTAATTTGAGTGAAAAATATGTAGATTTTAATTATCAGTCTGTGTATGTATATATATAGTTTAATTTGTAATCTCTTGTCATTTTGTCTAAACTCTAATTTTAATGGTTTACCATGTTTTTCCTTTTCTCTTTTGGCATATATTTTACCTCAAAAATATATGTGCCTGGGCACATAATTTAATTGCCGCCATATATTGTTTGATGATCAATTTTTTTTTCTGTGAATTTTATGTAGGTATGCCTTGTGTACAGTACTGTACTGGTATATATTTTGAAATATATTATTATATCTTTCCCAGTTCTTCCATTTTGGCTCTTCTAGCAACACATTACCTAATATTGATAATATTTCAGGAGTTGTTACACAGTTGTGACAGTAATGCAGAAGCATTACTACATATGTAATGAAGCTTGTTCATATTAGATCTCTACTCTGACTCCTTTGTTATCCCTCAGGTTGCAGTCTCTGGCTCTGATGGCTCTCCAGGAAGCTGCTGAGTGCTATGTAATGGGTGTACTTGAGATGGCAAACTTATGCTCCATCCATGCAAAACGGGTTACCATTTACCCAGTTGATATTCGTTTGGCGAGACGTATTCGGGGCAACAACTGAATGAATGAATGTTTTGCAGTGGAAGGCTTAAACAAAGTCAGTTAGGGGTTTGGATATGAGGAATATATATGATGTAAGGATATGTTTATTGTCATACCGGTACTTTTATTTTGTTGCCTTTTTCTCCCATTTCCCTTAGTGTAGTAAAACACCATTTTCTTGTCAAACCAAAACCATCCATGGCCTTATATTACGTAACTTACCCACTTTTTCCACTCCCATAAGTATTTCTCTACCTCTATTCTTTTATTATTACCAGCTGCTGTTTGCATATTTATCTGTAGCTCTGACACCTTTGTTCTAACAGTCCCATCTCATAAGATTAAGCCCTCCCCATCCACTCATTTATCTTCCTACCATACTTTGCACCCTGTTACATGTCAATGTTGACAAGTCTTACTGTATACAGTACTAATTCTCAGGTCCCTTTTCACTTACATGCTTACACTATTACCCCTCTGACTTGTCTACTGTTTACTGCTCTCTGTATCTATGATGTCTTCAATTCTTCCATGCAATTCTGTACACAATACCATACTATTCTCATTCATATATATTCCCTTACTTCCTCCATCTTCTCATCCAGTTCCAGTTGGTAGGGTCTTGCAGAGTCAGTCACGTACTGTATATTCAACTTTAGTATAATTAATTTAGGCTACATATACTGTACCTGGAAGCTTATCCAATCCTTTTTACAGCTCCCTTTTGTTCTCTGCCAGGAGTACATCATCATTTACAAAGTTAATGAATCTACTACTATGCTTTACATATTTCTTTCCACCCTCATCCTCATTTTTATGCATCCTCACTTTAGCCTTAACTTTGTCCATTATTCCTATCTTTTTTCCCAAGTACTAATATTTTATTGCATAACTCATCATTTTTCCCTGCCTTTCTGATACTTTTAAGTGAGACATATAAGATCTCTTATTCTGATTAACTTATACCTTCAGTATAATATAAGCAAATGCACTGCCATTGTCATACAAATTTGCCTATGTTATTTCCGTGAGTTAAATACAAAATACAATAGGCAATAAGAGTACAGTACCCAAAACTTACTAAATGAAACTGAAACTTAGAACATTTGTTCAATGCCTGTAGTTTATTCAATTTTGTAATAAGATGAGTAAACTGAAGATTTGCATGGAAGTAATTTCAGTAAAATGATAATTTTGATGAGAGGATAAGTTGAATTTACTGGGTTTGTTTTAGAAATTTCATTTGGCCAAAGTTTCAATACTTTTATACTGTATGTGTGGTACAGCCAAATTCACATTATATGCTTTGGTGTTTCATTTAGTACCGGTATATGCTGCTAATAGGTTAAAAGTTATGAAATTTTTAGTTGATTTTAGTGGATAATATGTATATTAAGATATAATTAATTTTCTAAATTTCTTATCTATAATAAAATGAAATTAGAGTACAACATAATGCATCAATGAATTTTATTAAATCCAGATTCAATACTTAGACTATATTAATGAAAATGTTTTTAAGAGGTGGCCAGTCATAATTATGCCGTGGTAGATATTTGCATTAGGTAGATATAGGTAGATATTTGTATTAAAATCAATAATGGAGAAATATATTGGGAAGGGTAGGAAGTTGTATGCTGCCTTCATGGACTTGGAGAAGGCATACGATAGGGTGGATAGGAGAGCTATGTCAGAGGTGTTGAGAGTATATGGTGTTGGGGGATCCTTGCTGGAAGGCATTGAGGCTTTTTATGCAGATGCAAAAGCATGTGTGCGGGTAGAGGGTGATCTAAGTGAAAGTTTTAATATTAGTGTAGAGCTGAGACAGGGATGTGTTATGTCACCGTGGTTGTTCAATATATATATGGATGGTTGTATGAGAGATGAAAGCCAAAGTGAATGGTTTGGGGGTGAAGTTGAGGCTGAATGAAGTAAATTGGTCCTTGGCGGCATGTTTGTTTGCGGATGACACTGTGTTGATGGCTGAGAGTGAAAGGAATTTACAGAGAGTGGTGGACGAATTTCAATCTCTGTAAACGAAGGAAACTGAAGGTGAATGTGGGTAAAAGTAAAGTGATGGTATTTGAAAGAGCAGAAACTGAAGTGATTGACTTCGCTACACCTTACAGAGTAGAAGTACCAACTGGGACGAAGTGTGAGATAACTCTGAGGGATGAGAGGATGGAGGAAGTGAAGGAGTTTAAGTACCTGGGGACAGTTATGTGTAAACCTGGAAGTATGGAAGGAGAAATAAGGGAGAGAGCAATGAAGGGTAGAATAGTCATAGGATCACTGGGGAGGATAATGAAAGGTAAAAGTGTGAGTATAGAAGTGAAACGGGGACTACGAAATAGTATAATCCTGCCAACACTGACATATGCGTCGGAGACATGGACATGGAGTAGGGCTTATCAGTCAAGAATAGGTGCTGTGGAAATGAGTTACTTGAGAGGTGCATGTGGACTGACAAGGTGGGATGGAGAAAGTAATGAGAGTGTGTATAAGAGATGTGGTATGAGTGAGAAGGCAATTGGTATTGAGTGTGGAGTGGTTGAGAGAGTGAAGCGAAATACTCTTGAGGTAGTTTGGACATGTAGAGAGAATGCAAGGTGAGGAGTTTGTAAAGGTGTATGGAAGTGAAGTTGTGGGATGTGGTGTGAGCTCAAGGCGGACCACCAGTAAGATGGTAGAGCAGAGTGGAAGAGTATGTAAAGGAGAGAAACATGAGGGGGGAGGGGAGGGCTGGACCGAGTGAGGAGGGAGTGTTTGAACAGGGAAGACTGGAGACTTTTCTGTCATGGCCACCCCCTTGGGGGGAGTTCCCGGAGGGAACGAGGCGTCAGAGCTATAGATAGATAGAAAACGAAATAGTAAATAAATGAAAGCTTTGTGAACACCATCAACAAAAAAATCATGGAGTAATTTCTGTTTCTGTTGTGAGTGGAACTGCTGGATTTGCTGCACGGTAAGTCCTCATTACTATCGTTAAAAAATAAATAAATTCAAACTATTTTCGTTATTCGTTTAATTATTTATGGAAGTGTACTGTATATTCAGACAATGTACCAAAATATTAATATTGGTACAATTAAATTGGTATCCTACCACTCTGAAGTCGATTTTGTTGTCCCTCTTCTCTATCATGTTCTCCCTTGTCTTACAAGGTTAACCAGTGGCCTTAGTTATTTTTTCATCGTAATATCAACTATTAAAATTTAAAGGAGCACGTCTCTAGATGCTCAGTTGCTGAGGGCGTGTGAAGGTGACTTGAAATTCCCAGATTGAAAGCCGGGAATTACAGCCAGCTGGCAGCTACTAAAGATAAGATACATGTGAATAATAGTTGTTTGGTTATGCTATAGTTACTAATCTTTTAGGGTGATGGAAAGAAAAGCAAAAAAGAAAGCTCCACAAAAACTCGCCATACTATGACGTCACTCGTATCTTTGCCCTGCGTGTGTTAAGGTAATTTTCAGATATATTAATCATATATATATATATATATTTTTTTTTTTTTTTTTTTTCCATCAAGCAAATTTCTACACGTAAGTAGGTATCTAGACTAGTTACCATTAAAGTTTCAAGCAAATTGGAGCATTTTTAATTAATCATGGTGAAAAGCGCATCTTCAACCCTTAAGGTTAATTAGCAGTGCATTACCATACCTATAAAATACCGATGAATCTATTATTTTTAGTGACATCAATAGGCATGTGTGTGTAAGTTGCCAAATTCACTGGTTTAGGTTATCTGGGATCGGGAAATTATAGCTTTGATACAGGGGGTTTCAAAAATAGATGGCATAACTTCGGGATTATGTTCCCTATATATGACTAAATATTGAAAATAGTTCCCATCAACATATGTCTGAAAACGCTTGGTTTCTGAGTTGTTATAGGATATTAAAACATATGCTATTCAGAATTACGCCTTTATTTCCCACATCTGGCACATATACAATGTTTTAGAGAAACTGTTTAAAATGTACACCCCCCCCCCCCTTGCCGTAATACAGACCTCACATCTACACGTTATTTATTAATTATGGACTCACGATTAGTCACGAACAATGCTCCCAAATGGCGTGTTTTGTATTGTATCACACCCTGCTACAATTCGGTTGATGAGTGTCATCATCATCTACCGGAGATGAATACTTTTAATTAATTAATAGCCTTTTTTTTATTATTTTGACATAAGGAACATAATCCCGAAGTTGTGCCATCTATTTTTGAAACACCCTGTATATAATTATATTCCCTCCAGTCTCCTTCAAACCAGTATAGACACACTTGTACTTATTTTCACCTCTCCTTCACAAACCTCTTTTTGTCTCACTTGCCTTAAGATTTTCCGAGTGTCTCTTCCTACTTACTACACTCAGACTCTGAGTCAGTGAGTCAGATTATAATGCAAGTCACTTCCTACTTACTACACTCAGTCTCGTCCTACTTACTACACTGTGTCTTCCTACTTACTACACTGTCTCTTCCTACTTAATACACACTGTCTCTTCCTACTTAATACACACTGTCTCTTCCTACTTAATACACTCTGTCTTTTTCTACTTAATACAATTGAAGGTGTGTTCTTGATGAGTGTTTTATTAACAGCCCTTCGAGTAACACAGGTGTTGTGTACAAGATTCCATGCAATGTACAGTCGTGGTCAAATATAATCATCCATATAGGGGTAACTCACGTAAGAATTTGACAGTTTCCCTATGTTCCTTAGATGATAAACTTTCTAATAAATAGGTTAACTACCATCTTTTAATTTAATACAAGCAGCTACACACTACTTAAAAACAATAATATCATATGTGAACGTGAAAACATTAGACAGTAAAATGTTTGAGATACCCATATGTGGATGATTATTATTGACCACGACTGTATGTACGGTAATAAATTCTATATAGGACAGACGGGTATAGACTTCGATAAAAGGATAACACAACACAACACAAGTATAGCTTTAGGACAACTAGGCTAAGTAGTGGTTTATTCTAACGCAAAGCCATTTATGAACTGGGCTGGTGTCAAAATTATAACCAAATCAACAAACCTCCATGTAAGAAATATAATATTCATGCCTAATAGTCATGTTAATGAGTTATGGTCATTTTAGATGTGATAAATTATGAACTGAGGGTTGAAGGTTAGGTTGACAGCTGGTGGACTGAAGACTTGGTATAGGCTTTGGTCTGGTCAGATCAGGTCAGCAGATCCTTTTGTCTTAGTGTATGCATCTGTACCACTCTGGCTGAATATACAAAAGTAATTACTGTTCTGCCTTTGGTTTCTCCTGTGGTTACTGTGCATACACACATCTGGATGAAGTGAGCTTTCTGTATGTATGTATATGGTTATGGATATTGTAAATGAATGGTGGACCTACCTATGTATGTAATATTAGACCTCTGTTTTCAATTAATAATTACGTCCAGTCAGTCAGGTATTTCTCTGAACCGTGATTTAATTGATAATATACTAAGACAGTGAGAATACATATACTATAGGTCATGACTCATGTGACAGAAGTATAATGTATTACCTCTGATTTGGTATTCATGTTTACGTCGTGAATACTGATGAGTCCCCCCGACACACACACACACACACACTGGCCTTGAAAATTTTCCGATTGTGGCGGGAAAAATCGAAGTGTGTGTGTGTGTGTGTGACTACGGGCTTATGGTTAATACACCCAGTGAGACCACTCTTTGGCTTTTTTCCCAAGATCTTGGATTTTTTTCACCTAGTCTTGGGATCTGGGATTTTTCATGCAAAAAAGCCACTGATCTTGGGAATTTTTGATGATATTTACAAATGTCAAATTTGTCTTTCCGTATGCATTAATGGTACACATAAGACAACATTTTATATGACAAATTTGAATTGTATTTTCTTTATAATTATATAGCTCAACCACGGGACAGATAGTGGCCAGCAGGCATCGCCTGGGATAGGAAGGTGGATACCAGCCTAAAGGGAACTCGTGTGAATTTTAATATTTATGTAAATAGTTCGTAAGGACGAATATTGCTTCTAATCATGAGGGGGTTTCCGCCTTTTTTCCTCCTTCCTTCAAGTGTCATTTGTACGGTGATATATAAGGTCAATTATATTTTATCTTGTGAAAATAGGACCTATATATAGTTATACAAATAATGAAGAGTATTATTAGGAATCTTGGGATTTTTTGTCTGTCTTGGCTATTTTTATGGGTCAGTCTTGGGATTTGTCCATTTCGTGAGTGGTCACACTGTTATTATACACCAGTCGGTCTGTTCGAACTTCGATGAGCCAGTCTTCACCTTGCAGTCAGACGAGAAGGCAGCAACACTTTGGATCGTGAGTATAGACTATAATGCGTGGTGGTCCAAAATAATCATCCACACACAGATAATTCAAACAAATTGCTGTCTAATGTTTTCACGTGTTCATATGATGTTATTATTTTGAATAGTGACTATATATGTGATCGAAGTAAATTAGATGATGGTGCAACTTATTTATTGGATAAGTTCCCAGTTACCGAACAGAGCAAAAAACTATAAATATTTTCCATGAATGTAATAGCATTTTAATCCGTCCACTCTGGTCTGTATTAGTTCACCAATATTATTATCTTGGAGTTTCTCATTGCTTTATTATATCACTCTATCGTCGTATAGGGGGCATTCCCTGCAAAGATAGGGACAAGGTAATAAGGGATTTGGCACCTCTTCGGATCTGAGCCAATCCCTTTCCTCTACAACTTTCCTTCTTTCCTTAATTTTTTCCTTCATGCTTGTTGTCATTCCTGTCTCCTCCCTAACACGGTCTTCATTTTCTCCTATATGTATCATCATCATTACTTGGAAATCCCAAGGATATTGTACGATACATTCTTACCATATCTTAATTTCAAATATCTTGGTTATTTCCCTTTGTTGATAATACAGTAAATCTTTAAGAGTATTTAGATTTACAGTCTTTGTTTCCCTACTCGTGATAATATGCTGTACAAGTTTCATTCAATGTTGATAAAATTGAGTGCTGATTAAAATGTTATAATAATAATGTTTTGGCACCAACGTTTGCTGCCACGAAGGCTGAATGTTTTCATGTATATATTCAGGTATACAAAGTGAGAGTGAGACCCTCAGTGCATTGCTGTGTTCCTTTAGGTGAGGACCAAATAACTCTTTCCTTCAATACTTTTCCCTCGAGTCATATTATATTGTTACTCATATACAGTCCATCTAGTTAATCACTTGGGGATTCCTCAAACCATTTCCCCATATTTCATTGTTGAAAACCCACCTTGGTTTTGTGTCACTCACCATTAAAATATCCAGTATATTATAAGGTTTATATTATAATAACAAGACTTACCCTGTGATGTCCGTAAGTCACACACACACACACATACATAATTATACAAATACACACACACATACATACACACATACAATATTTTTGAGGCATTTAGAGGCGGTTAATTGTTGCAAGGCCTCACAACACAAGTTTGATAATTTGTTTCATATGATGTGGTTGTTTACAGAAAGATGGCACGTATCGTGACTCTGATGGCACTGGTGGCACTGGTGACTTTGGTGGCTGGTAAGTTACTTTTTAATTCCTCACGGTAGGTAAAGTATTTTGTAACCTTTGAATTCCAGCATTTTTCTGAACCAAGTAAAGTCATCTGATCAGTGTACAAAAATCAGACCTTCTAAATCACCAACAAGAGAAGCTCCTCTTACTCTTTCTTGTTTATATATAATAAATCTTATTTACTCCATTAGAATATTAAGGGTATATTGATGTTAAAACACGTAATATCTGGTATGTGACTCGAATTATTTTTACAGGTTATCGGAAGTGTAATCCCAACCCTATCTGCATAGCACTATACGATCCTGTGTGTGGATCCGACGGCCAGACGTACTCCAATGATTGTCACTTCGGAGGTGCTCGCTGTGAAAATCCGCACCTCCGGTTGGAATGCCAGGGAGAATGTCCTTGTTAGTTGAAGTCGTGGAGTCACGTAATTATAAACCTTGTTTAATTAGTTACACACACACACACACACACACAAACACACACATATACACTAGTATGAATGTGTCCTTGATAGTTGAAGTCGTTGAGTCGAGTTACACACACACACACACAACATATATAGGATTTCAGTCTATTTATGAGTTAAGTCCATGTACAACATTGAGAATAATAGCTCTGGTGACATCACTGAAAGTCATAAAGTAACCAGAGGGTAAAATTAAGAAATGTTAGACAACGTTGGCATATAAAGGTGCTAAAATGTATCTGACAATTATTTAACAGAGGGAGATAATATTGTAGCTGAATGAATCTGATCACATTCTTTCCTACAGGTGATTCCAAAGACTGTCCCGACGTCTGCCCCCTCTATGTGGACCCTGTGTGTGGTAGTGATGGCATAACCTACAGTAACTCCTGCTTCCTTGGTATAGAAACATGTCACAACCCTCACATCACCTTAAGACACAAAGGGAAATGTTATTCTCATTAATATCTGTTCACTTATAACTTGTTCACTAATCACTTGTCTGTTCTGCATTTAACACAAGGTGGCAATATCGATATTTAATTGTGTACCCACTCAGCATGTATTGTAAAGTTTATTATATAATGAATACTTGATATTGTACAATGGCTAAATGCATTGTGAAACATTAATGCTACACAATATTATATTGATACATCCCCAGTGTTGCCAGGTCTATTCTAAATAAAATAATAATAAAAAGACACTAGTTATTTACAGGTAATTATTATAATTATATGAACACTATATAACATTATATATTACTAACATGTACAGTCATGGGTGATAGTGTTTGACCAGGGTACAAGGAGTGTGTTGGTGAGCAACTGAACACATTTCCAACAAGTGAATTTTACAAACCATTTACAACGTTGAGAGAGGTTTACAAGACTCACTTTTTCGAACTCTGTTCAGTTGTTCTCCAACACTCCTTGTACCCTAGTCAAGCACTATCAGCCATGACTGTACATAACATAACATAACACTAATAATAACATTGTTCATTACCACAGGTGGTTGCTGGTGAACATGACAATACATAATACAAACATATACATAACATTACATACTACTATTACTAATAATAATAATAATAATAATAACACTAATAATAACATTGTTCATTATAAAAGGTGGTTGCTGGTGAACATGACAAATCAGTAACTGAAGGAAATGAACAAGAAATCATCTTATCTAAGATTATTCAACATGAAGATTACAACGCCTTTACAATTAGTAATGACATTTCTCTTTTACAACTATCACAACCTTTAACTTTTAATAACTTTGTACAACCCATTGCTTTACCTGAATCGGGTCATTCAGCTTCAGGTAAATGTATTGTTTCCGGTTGGGGTACAACTAGTGAAGGCGGTAATACACCTAATATATTAATGATGGTATCAATACCAATTGTATCTGATGAACTTTGTAGAGAAGCTTATGGACAAAATGATATTGATGATTCTATGTTATGTGCCGGAGTAAGTAACTGAAGGAGGAAAAGATTCATGTCAAGGAGATTCTGGAGGACCATTTGTATGTACAGTAATGATATTGGTTCAAGATATTTAGCTGGAGTTGTATCTTGGGGTTATGGTTGTGCCAGACCTAATTATCCGGGTGTTTATATAGAGGTGTCTTATTTTGTGGACTGGATAATGACCAATGTGGCCTAAAGATTAATATAAAGAATAACATAAATAACATACTTACTATCAAAAGACAATATTAATAACAGACCTAATTATCCAGGTGTTTATACAGAGATGATTTATTTCATTGATTATATCTTTGCCAATGTTGTATAAACATTAATGAATAAATAAACACTCAACAATAAGAATGTATTTATATATTTATTTATACTTGTCCTTTCTTCAATTTAGGATTAATGAAAATAGATAATTATTTATATATATATATTTCCTTTCTTCAATTTATGATTAATGAAAACAACAGATAATTTATATGTAAACATTGTTCTAAATATCAACAATAACATTAAATAAATAAAAACTAATTACTGAAAATATATGTACAGAATATAATTATCTGATATTAAAATGTTGTGTTCTTACGTAATGAAATAGATCTTTATAATTACATAGATATACAGATAATATAAATTATAACAGTATTTCTCTAAATAATAATGTCGCATACAAACATTCATATTATTTTAAAAAGTTTTATATACCAGATAGATAAATAGATCAATTGTCTCTGAGTAATTGTGTGTGGTGGTGGTCGAGTGGATAAAGTGACGGACTGTGGCTATAAGAGATCATGGTTCGAATCCACCAGAGAACACCTAGGGTTTTTAAAGGTGTTAAAATGAGTGTTAAAGTGAGTGACAGAAGGTGTGTGTGCGCAAGAGTCAAATATATGTATATAGACAAATAATGAAAATAATAATTATATCGCATACAAACGTACCATTTAGATTTTAATTTAAAAGTTTCATATACCAGATAGATAAATATGTCAATAGTGTGTATATAAATTGGGGGTGGCGTGGTAGAGTGGATAGAGTGATGGACTGTGGCTGTGAAGGACCCCAGTTCGAATCCACCAGGAAACGTAAAGGTGTTAAAATGTGGGCTGTGGGTGTGTGGAGTGAGGGAGAGAAAGAAAGTGTGTGTGTGGAGGGATGGGGTGGAGAGAGTGTGTGTGTGGAGGGATGGGGTAGAGAGAGAGAGTGTGTGTGTGTGGAGGGATGGGGTGGAGAGAGTGTGTGTGGAGGGATGGGGTGGAGAGAGTGTGTGTGTGTAAGAGTCAGATATATATGTATGTGTGTAAGAACTTAGAAAATGCCACACCCTAATATTCCTAGATGGTGTAAGTGACGGTGTAGCTGCTCTCCTTTGTATAGTGACGTGTATACATGCAAAATAACCACAGGAAAAATAATAGACAGAACAGTTAAGTACACTCGTATATTACATCCTCAGACAGTTCTCTCCCCTCTCCCTATCCCCCCCCCTCTCTCTCTCTCCCCCCTCTCTCCCTCTCTTTCCCCCTCCCTCTCTCTCTTTCCACCTCCCTCCTCTCTCTCTTTCCCCCCCTCTCTCTTTCTCTTTCTCGTCCAAAACTTTTCTTCTTTTTTTATCTTCTCTTCTTTCTTTTCTCTTCTTCTTCTCTTCTTTTCTTCTCTTTCAACATCAAACCACAATCTGCAAAAAAAAAAAAAAAATACCTCCATTAATTATTTCTGTATAATTAATTTAATCAATAACAAAGATTTTAACAGCTTCTCTCTGTTCCTTAGATGATAAACTTTCCAATAAATAAATTATCTTTTAATTTACTACAAGCAGCTACACACTACTTAAAACAATAACATCATATGTGGACGTGAAAACATTACAGTAAACTGTGTGTGTGTTTCGGGGTCATATTTGAAGGAATTAGTTTATCATAGTATATGCTATTATTTTTTCGTTTTCTCTCAATCAATTATGTAAACCATTTTCTTTTCTGTTATTTTTATATGGACAACTTATCCATTTTATTCCATTTATTAATTAATTTCATGGCTTTTAGTGACAACGTTTCCTAGAGTAGTTAGGGCTTGTATTAAAAAACAATAAAATAAAATATAAATTCACATACCAATCAAAATCATGTTTACTACAATAATAATAATAATAATAATAATAATAATAATAATAATAATAATAACAATAATAACAATAATAACACTATCTCTCTCTCACACACAAATATAACCAAACCCAGTATTACCTCTCTCTCTCACACACACACCCTCTCTCTCTCACTGAAATTAAAAATAGAGATAGAGAGAGAGAGAGCCTGTGAGAGAGAGAGAGAGAGAGAGAGAGAGAGAGAGAGAGAGAGAGAGAGAGAGAGAGAGAGAGGGAGAGTTTGTGCGTGTCACTAATCCAGGGGTTCGAAACTCCCTCAATTTTTTTTTTTTTTGAAAAACATGAAAAACATTTTTTATATAGGTCCAAAACACTCCCCAAGTATTAGCGATCAAACCCATGTAAAATTTTTCACTCCAGGATCAGGGCGTGCATAGAGGACACACGCACACACATACAGAATTTCGGCTTTATGTATATATATTATTATTATTATTATTATTATTATTATTATTATTATTATTAATATTATTATTATTATTACGTGTGTGAACCATCTGCCTCTATTATTATTATTATTATTATTATTATTATTATTATTATTATTATTATTACTACGTGTGTGAACCATCTGCCTCTATTATTATTATTATTATTATCATTATTATTATTATTATTATTATTATTATGTAGCCTGACGTGAGGGTCTGTGATATGTACAAGCCAAAATATCTACAGAATATAAAATGTACAAAGGGAAAGAACAGGAACAATAAAATGGATACATACAAAAACTTTAGAAAAAAAAAGGAAATAAAATCTGCCCTAAAACAATATTGAAATTTCGATACATGTACTATGACAAAAAAAAAAAAAAAAAAAAAAAAAAATGAAAACTTAAAAAGATATATATATAAGGAAATTTTAATCAGCAATAGAAATATTAATGAAAAGTAAAAACAAGGCACGACTATAGGTACAAACAAACAAAAACACAAAGCGAGGAAAACAAAAACAAAAAATGAGAGAAAAAGGAGTGTGATAAAAGAAGGAAGAAAGGACAAACAAAAACAAAAAATGAGAGAAAAAGGGAGAGTAATAAAAGAGAGGAAGGACACTGGGGCAGAGTACAGACCACCCATCTCTGGTTTTATGGCCAATAACACAATAAAAAACAGCCCAGACATCAGCAATACCTAACTTACATCACCATATATCTTGGCCGGAAATTATTACTATCACTGTTATCCCTTTTGTGTTGTTTTGCAAGGAGGAGAAGGAAAGATATCTACAGAATTCTATTATATTATTATGTAAGGTGTAGTAGAAATTGTAGTTGACTAGTAGTAGTAGTAGTAGTAGTAGTAGTAGTAGTAGTAGAAAATGTAGTTAGTAGTAGTAGTAGTAGTAGTAGTAGTAGTAGTAGTAGTAGTAGTAGTAGTAGTAGTAGTAGTAGTAGCAGTAGAAAATGTAGTAGTAGTTGAGTAGTAGCAGTAGAAAATGGAATGCATGGAGAACGTAGAATGATCTTGGAGAAGGGAAGGTATTTATGAAGAACACGTCAGAATGCATACACAACATTTCCAATCCAACCCTTACCAACCACTACGAACACACACATATATATTTTTTTTTACTATTTAACTTGAACTTTATTTCACTATATAATTTGAACTAATTTCGACAAGTAAATAGATCTATACATAACACCAACTTGATGAATTCAGAGAGTCCCTCCTTCTCTTTCTTCATTCCTTCCCTCCCTCCTTCCTTCCGTCCCTTCTTCCCTTTCTTCTCTCCCCCTTCTCTTCCTCCCTTCTCTTTCTTATTTTTTCCCTCCTTCCTTCCGTCC
Organism: Petrolisthes manimaculis; assembly: GCA_034508575.1. Taxonomy (NCBI): domain Eukaryota; kingdom Metazoa; phylum Arthropoda; class Malacostraca; order Decapoda; family Porcellanidae; genus Petrolisthes; species Petrolisthes manimaculis. Next base: position 3,476 of record JAWZYT010003236.1, on the reverse strand, counting down.
ATCCATTCTTATCATCCCCACCCCCCTCTTCTCTTCCCTTTCTCCCTTCCTTCCCTCCCTTCCATTAACTTCTCATTCCCTCCCATTAGCACTTAGGGAGGAGTAAGAAAAGAGAGGAGGAGAGGGTCGGTAAGAGGAGGAGGAGGAAGAGGAGGAGGAGGAGGAGGAGGAGGAGGAGGGGTGAAGATATAAGAGGAAGGGGACGAAGAAAAAAGAAGAGGAAGGTAAAGAACGGAGAAAGAAGGGAGAAGGGAGAAGTAAATAATATTGATATCATAAAAGTCTATCTATCTATCTATCTATCTATCAGTTCTGATTACCCCTAAACGATTTATATGACATAGAAAAACACCCCCACCACCACCATCACTACCACTACCTCCTCAACCACTACCACTACCACTACCATCAACACACCTACCACCACCACCACCACCACTACCACTACCACTACCATCAACACACCTACCACCACCACCACCACCACTACTACAATCAACACACCTACCACTACCACTACCATCAACACACCTACCACCACCACCTCCTCTACCATCAACACCACTCCCAATACCATTAACCAGAAGCGGATATTTCCAGACCCACCCTATACACTTTCTCCCCTTCCCTTCTCCTCATTCCCTCAGGCGTCTCCCAGCGATAAACCCAACCCTCCCCTTCGCCCAGCCCCCTCTCAAAAAAAAGAGGGGGAGGGGGAGGAGGAGGAGGAGGGAGAGGGGGAGAGGCAGGGGGAGGAGGAGGGAGAGGGGCAGGGGGCAGGGGGAAGGGCAGGGGCAAGGGGAGAGGGGGCCCTAACCTGCCTCTGATTGCATGTTTGCCCAGTGAATTTGCTACAACCAGATTGCTACCGGGGGACGAGGGGAGATGGGATAGCTTTTCTCTCTCCCTCTCCCTTTTTTTTCTTCTGTGTGTGTGTGTGTGTGTGTGTGTGTGTGTGTGTGTGTGTGTGTGTGTGTGTGTGTTTGTCTGTGTCTGTCTGTCTGTCTGTCTGTTTGTCTGTCTATCTATCTATCTATCTATCTGTCTGTCTCTCTCTCTCTCTCCTTTTTTCTATCTCTCTATCTATGTGTTTTCAATCATTATGTCGTATATTATCCATTTCCTTCCCCCTCCTTCATATTACTAATCTTCCTCGTCCAAACTATTCCAAGCAACAGGCCACCCTTATCTATGTTAAGAAACCCCTGTGATGTAGTCAGAAAATTGGAGGTTAGCGAGTCCTTCAAACATTACCACGAAACACTACCTATATGGAAGGAGCTTGGTTTCGTGGCGTGCTCAGGAGGAATCAGAAGTCTCCAATTTTCATACACGATCACAGGTTCCTTAATCTTATCCTGTTTCCTGTCATATCTTGAAGGAGCCATAATAATAAACACATATATAATTATTATAGGGTTTTAGAAATGAATACAGAGGTGCATGGAGGAATGACATGAATAATCTGTTGGAGGAGAACGGAATTATGAAGAAATAATGATAATAAAAAATTATAGAAATATATAAGTATGACAAAAAATAATTAATAATAATAATAATAAAACAATTTACGGGAATTTAGCAGAACGTAAAATCCCCCACAACGCATACATTAACTTAGTACATGTCTATAACTTACCACAAGACACACATACAGGATGAAGCCAACAAACAGACTACTTTTGCCCCTGCTTGCCTGCCTGCCTGTTGACACCTATACTAAGGGAAGGGAAGGGATCGAAACCAATTCCATAAATCATGTTACTTACTGATCAAACCACATTACGAGTTTTTCCTGAGGCGATAAGATAGAGAAGTAGTGAGTTGGCCACCTCTCTCTCCAGCTCCCTCTTACACCTCTCAATCTCACACCTCCCTCCCTCCCTCCCTCTCTCTCTCTCATTCTCTCTCACTCCATCTCCCTCTGACACCTTTCCTTCTCACACCTCTCTCTCTCTCTCTCTCACTCCATCTCCCTCTTACACCTCTCAATCTCACACCTCTCTCTCTCTCTCTCTCTCACTCCACCTCCCTCTGACACCTCTCCCTCTCACACGTCTCTCTCTTTTACTCCCTTTCCCTATTTCCCTCTCCCTCTCCCTCCTTTACTGCCGGGGAACTAAAGAGTGTATAGGGGTGGAGAGTGCAAATAAGGAAATTACTTTGTGCTGAAGTGCGAGTGTGTGTGTGTGTGTTTCTGTGTTTCTGTGTGTGTGTGTGTGTGTGTGTGTGTGTGTGTGTGTGTGAAGGTATACATATAGGTAGGCAGTTGGGTCGTGTGGTCTTCTACTGTATTTTTTTTTTTTTTTTTTTTTTTTTTTTAGAATTTGATGTATCATGAGATCAAAATATAAAATAATAATAGTGTATGTACTTTAAATATTGCACCTCGAGGTAAAGGTTGGAAAGGAAAACAGACGTGATACATTTTTACCTACTCACTTATTTCTGTATTGCAAAAACCAAAAAAAAAAAAAAAAAAAGAGGATTTTAAATTTACACAGAGAGATGTTACAAGGACTCTCTCTCTCTCTCTCTCTCTCTCTCTCTCTCTCTCTCTCTCTCTCTCTCTCTCTCTCTCTCTCTCTACAAGAACTCATATACACAGGCCAGTCTCACTTTCTCTCTCTCTCTTTCGCAGCACAATATACATGCATATCTTCTGAAACACACACACACATACACACGAACGTTTGCATATTCATAAACACACACACACACACATACAGATGCACACTCACATACACGAGCAAGCAGACTAGGAATGGGGGGGGGGTGAGGCTTTTTTATACAGACACCTTTTATTTACTGAACACCATATCCCTTTACAAAAAAAAAAAAAAAAAAAGAGAAAAAAAAAGTTAGGATTTTTTTTTTTTTTTTTATATACCCAGTACGTGTCATACATAAAAATAATTAATATACTTATACATTTTACAATCTGGTTTGATGTTGTATATATGTGTGTTTCGAACGAGATGAGGAGGAAATAAAAGAATGAATGAAGAGGAGTAGGAAAGGAGGAGGATGAAAAGGAAAAAAGGTATGAGGAAAAGGGATGAAGGGAAGTAGGAAAAGGAGGAGGATAAAGAGGAGGATAAAGAGGAGGAGGAGGAGGAGGAGGAGGAGGAGGAGGAGGAGGAAGAAGGAGGAAAAAGGATATAGAGGAATAGAAAAAAGAGGAGGAGGAGAAGAAGGAGAAAGAGTAGAAGGATAAAGATAAAGAGGGGAAGGAAGTAGGAGAAAGTAGAGGAGGAGGAGGAGGAGGAGGAGGAAGAGGAGAAAGAGGAGGAGGAGGAGGAGGAGGAGGAGGAGGAGGAGGAGGAGGAGGAGGAGGAGGAGGAGGAGGAGGAGGAGGAGGAGGAGGAGGAGGAGGATAAAGAGTAGGCCGATAATAAAGTGTTGTTTCGTGGTGATGTGCTTATGTTATGTTATGATAATGATGATGGTTATGAGTTGTAATTCAGTTTTAACAC